>PVIU01007906.1:0-87846 GCA_004026605.1 Ondatra zibethicus | reverse complement strand
CCTTACAGTGCCCTGTCTACCCATCTGCCGGTGTGTTCCTCACCAAGACATCCACAGACTGGCCCTCTGAAACAGTCAGCAAGCCTCCGATTAAATGCTTTATCTTGCATGTTGCCTTAGTCATGGTTCCTCACAGCAGTAGAATTGGAACAAAAGCCTTTGCTTGAGCAGGAGACTGTGGTCAATGTGAGTGACAGCTGGCTGTAAATGAGAGAAAGGTGATAACTCTTCATATTCTTTCTCTTTCTCAGTCATGGGCCAGAGGGAAGTTGTTAAGTCAATGTGGATCATAAGGCATTAGAGCAGGACATAATTACAATATGCTCTGGACAGTGTTGTGTACAAAATCAACTTGTTTTGCTGTGAGAAACAATGAGAAAAGCCTCCCTGTTTGAAGTACTATATGAAAGTGTTCTTTGTGATAGACACTCAGTCATGCCATAAAAATAATGATTCATATTTATATAAAAACAGAAGCTAGAAGCCGGAGGCTTTCAAAGAAAATCATAAAAGAGAGTGTTGGCTAACTGGCCATATTGTAGAGAAGGAGGAAATAAAAATTAAAGAGTAGAAATCTAATACACCAGGAAATCAACATTTGAAGACAAGTTTTATTTTTCTCTCTTGGAATGTGATAAATTGCATGTTACAGCAGCTGGAAGAATCTCACAGTGCCATAAAATAGAAAACTATTCAAGCACGTGGGGGTATGCACAGACACAATGTACACAGAGGCCATGGTGTAAGGAGAAAATGAAGTACTGCAGACTGTCCTCTGACCTCCAAAAGTGCACCATGGCATATGTGCATGCACACACATGCACATACATGCACTCATACACACAAATGAAATGTAATAAAAATAAAATAAAAATGTAATAAAAATTTAAAAATAAAGATGAATTATGTAGGCAGAGAGAGAGAGAGAGAGAGAGAGAGAGAGAGAGGGGGAATTACTTGACAAGAGGAAAGCACTGACAAAAACTACCTTAGCCAGACAATTAAGGTTACTCTCAATATGATGTCCTCATAATGGGATTATGTAGCCTTCCTTTTCAGTACCCACAACCTCATGAAAAAAGCATCAGGAAAAAAATTTTTGTGTAGCAAGGTCATCAAAACCAGCAGAGCCTAAGGAACCATCGCAAGCAAGAGGAACCAAAGGAGGTGTGATGAGCAGTGCAGTCGGCAGTTGGGATGCTAAGGCAGAGAGAAGACAGAAGAAGTCCAGAAGATACGGACGTGAGTTCACCACAGGATCGCTAACAAGTGCATGACGCTGATGTGCTGGCAACAGCGTACACACGTCAGCGCTCCTCTCAAATGTGGCGGCAGCTCACTGCTGTCTGAGTTGCACACTTCAGTGTTCCTCTTAGGGATGTCGGTAGCTCATTGCTATTTGAGCTGCTCTTCCCTAAGGAAAAACACTGCCAAGAACCATTCATATGACTTTTATGTATCTTCTTTTGTGAAATTTCTGGACAGACCTTTTGTCTATTTTAATGAAGATTTTACTTTAATTTTTGTTGTTGTGTTTTGAGAATTATTTGGACATATTGGGGACAAGTTCCTTAACAGACAAGTGTTTTGAAATTATTTTCTTACTGTCTGTGGCTTATCTTTTCATTCTCTTATCAGCATTTTCTTGCAGCAGGGTTTTTTATTTTAATTTGATCCAGTTCATTAATTTTTGTTCTGTAAATAATGGCTCATGTGTTTTAGCTAAAACTTCATCAAGCTTAAGAGTATTTGGGTTTTCTCCTACAAGTTTTATAGTTTTAAATTTTCACATCTAGGTCTATGAGTCATTTTATGAATCTTGTAAAATGTGTGAACACACATGTCAAAACAAAATTACCACACATTTAGGGATCTTTATTGACATTATTTGTGACTGTGGGCACTGCCAATACCTTATCCTATCAAACAGGGCCCGAAAGACCCTGACACTAGAGTTTTTCCATTACTCTTGGGAAAAAAGGCAAAATTAACAAACTGATTGTCGAGAGAGGTATATCAAGTTCTGAATGTTTCTTCTTAGCAGATATGATTTCATATTGCAACAAGGGAAAAGAACATGTGTCGTTGATAAAGTTCCAGCAGGATGTCTCTCCTCGGTTAGAAAGAATGGTGCTTTTCTGTTTAACATTTTCACTTGGAAGAACACAAGAGATAAGACATCCCCCGCCTCAAAGGAGGTGAGAGACCCCACACCACATCATTCTTTGTTTCCACTGGGGGGGGGACCCAGGTCACTTGACAATCACCTGACAGCCCCTCACAACTTGCTTGTGGGCTCCTCTGTCCAGATCACAGTTGCCAGTCACCTGACAGTCCCTCACACTTGCTTGTGGGCTCCTCTATCTAGTGAGAAATCTCATCCAGGGGCTCAGGACTAATTGTTCTTAGCAGAGAACAGAAAGCTGCCCTGAATCCTGTCTGAATATCGTTTTATATGGGGACTAAAGGAAGTTTCAGAATCTATTGACCTGCCTGTCTCTTTGCATTTGAATTTCTGTCTTATTATGATGAAAAGAAGTGAAGTTAGACTAACCTAGAATGTGATCTGATTACTGCCAAATCCAAACCCTAGCTGTTTCCCATGCAGGTTCCTGCCTATAATCTAGGTTTTATTTGAAATAACCCCTCCTCCCTTGCCATATTATGTCCCAAACTGTACCATTCACACAGTCAACACGCTTCATTTCCTGCGTGGGTTCCCCCCCATTCTCTCTATACCTTCAAACTTCTCCTTCATGTCCCTTCCCCCTGTAGTTCCCTTCAAAGCTTCAATATGTATGTAACAAAATGTATCATATGCATATAAAGTGAGCAGTAGAAACTGACTCGTAATCTCTGCAATGTTTGAACTCATGGTACATTAGAGAGCCAATATCCTAAAGCCACATGTCACACAGAGGAAGGCATCAAGACAGAGAGAAAGCAGTATATCCAATTTAAGAAGGATGTTTGCAGATTCCTCTGGGGACACTGCTGACTACTATGAAATAGGTAGAACTCTACAAATCAATTTATTCATGTTGTACTCAGATCATTCCACTGGCAACCGACAAGTCACTCTCATTATTAGCTTGTCATGATGTAGATAAATCACTTGTTTTGCTAGAGCTCTGAATCCAGCTCAACAGGACACTGTTCTAAACAGCCTCCCATCATAGCAAGCAAATCAGCAAGTCACCAGCAGTGGGAGCTGGACCATCTTGTTCCTTAGAATCAATTAGCTGAGCCACTGCAGTCAAATAATGCAGGATATGATTCAATTCATCCTTTTGGCCTTCCTTTAATAAATTCTGTTTCTGAAATCATGGTATTTCTTTTATTTTGCTTTTATATATTGTTGTGGGTTTGAGGAGAGGACTTTGTCAGTTTGAGGTTTAGTGATGGAATGAATGGGTGATGGTAGTGTTTGCTACACGGGAATGGGGCTACAAGTCTGATGCCCAGCACTTCATATAAAATCTAGGCGTGGTGGCTTATGCCTTTAATACCAGTGCTGGGGAAGCAGAGATGGGAACATCTGAGGGTGGCTGGGTAGCTAAGAAGAATCAGTGAGCTTCAGGTCCAATGAGAGATCATGACTCAAAAAAAGTGGAAGGAGGTCACTGGTGTAATCATCTAGCCACCCATAAGGCTGCACTCCTGGGTCCCAAAGGCAGCCTCTTGGGGGCGTGACCCACGTGCGCTCATGTGTGGCTAACCCCACCCCGTGTGCATGTGCAAGGCGTGGGTTGCCCGCCATCTGCGTCACTAGCATCTGCCGTACTCACGCAACCCACCCCTGTGCGCATGTGCAAGGCAGCCTTTAAAAGCCAGATGCATCATCACCCCCGCCCTCTTCTTCCTCGTCCCTCACGTTTTTCTTGGGCACGTGAGCATGACTTTTCTAATAAACTCCTGCATGGGTTCGTTTGCGTCTCGTGTCTTTTCTCCACCTGCGGCAAAAAAAAAAAAAAAAAAAAAAACAACTGGAGCCCCACATCCAAAGTCAACCACCTCTGACCTTCACACATATGCACACACATATGTAGTTGCACACGCATCACACATGCACGCACAAAGGAAGCTGTCTTGACAGAACTATTACTTATCTTATGGAGACTTTTTAAGCATTTATATCAGAATTTAGGACCTGGTATTGGTGATTTGGTAATCTGGTCTAGGAGTAACATGCCAACCATATTATGAATAATGGATGACAAAAAAGGAATCTTCCAAATTGTCTAAAGGAACTGTCATTTCAATAGTGAGACAATCCTCAGACATAATGGAGCAGTCTTAATGAATCAGAAACCTTTGCTTCTCTGATATGTGTATATTCTGTTTTTCCAACAGCCTTTGGCTTGGTCTAATACATTATTGTACAAGAAAGTGTCCATAGACCTGCTATAGAAAAGTGAGAAATGTGTTCTCTTCAGATTTTTATGTTTGTAAATGATATTCGGATGATTTTTAATTACTACAGAGGCATTGAGATGTTAATGTACTTTACAAAACAGACAGGGGCAATTTAATCCTTGCTTTCTGCAGTCAATTTCAACTCTAAGAAAATTATTTCTTTTGATCTACTCTGATAGCATGTAATAAAGGAACAATAAAACATATGGCTCAATTACCACTGCTTCTCATCAAGCATGAATTAATGAATATCAAATTATTATTAATTGTTTTTTCTGGCTCCCTCCCCATAGAACAATTATATGTGGCTGATTTTGATAAGCACTTTGCATTTAACACTTTGTGGACTAGTGTCTAAGAGGAACAGATGCATAAAATTATTACACAGGAGAATAATTATTTGAATTTAACACTGTTTGCAAATCGTGTGGTCATCTTTTAACTTCCCTAGCTTGTTTTCTCACAATTGCTTACTAGTGCCTTAGAATTCTAGGTCCCAGCACAGCCCAGTCACTCTTCCTTCAAGAAACAGTTGCTATGTGCCTGCAACTGCATATAAATTACTTAATATGCTTAATTTTTCTATGTTAACAATAACAATGATTTCCTGTATTATCATTGAATTTCTGACTCCAAAACAAAAGAATTCTTTCAAAATAAAAACTATATTTTAAGCAGTTACAAATAAGTTAACTCTCATAGCATGAAATATAACTTGTGATCAGTATAACTGAAAAAAAATCAATGTTAATGAATGATATCCAAACATTAGGGAAAATCATTTTATTGTCATGAGCCTTCTGTAAACATAAACTGTAACAAGAACACATATAACATGTTCACAATCCATATCTACTACTTCTCAGACTATTTGCACACCTAGATTTTGAAATGCATGCAAAGAAAGTTTAACAAATTACACATCATATGATTTTACCTATCACCCATAGAACTATTAATTTCAGTTTTAAGAATAGTCTGTAAAAGATAAACCTGTGATAAACTAAAGGATGACACTTAGGTGAAATTATTTGTATATCTCAATATTGTTTACAAATATATCAATATGTTTCTAAGCAGAAAATTCAAATTCCTTTTATAATCAGACAACTGGAAAGGCAAAAAGGGGCTTTAGGAATTACTTTGTCTAATGTCTGTGGTGTCATAAAGAACATCACAGAAGTCTGGGAACTTTAAGTGTCTTTCGAAGGTTCAAACAACTTGTTACATTGCTCTTCTTGAAAAATGTTATAAGAAAATTTCTACATGCATTTTATTTTGTAGAAAGAAGAAGAAGTATATCTTGCTTCTATCAGTCTATTTGTCAGGGTATCAATAAAGCACTAATACAAACTATTAGGGTAACATAGGTGAGAAGGTGGGAAACTTGGGTATTGAAAATCACAATGGGCAGCTAAATACAGAGCAGGGCTGGCCTGTGCAGGGCTGGCAATGCTCACTGCCATTGACTTTGGTAGCAAGAACTATGTGAGTATTTATCACTAGATCTTACCAAATACCACATGGCTCTTTTCATGTGTGCGATCTTATTCAAAGTAATTAGATTATTTGTGCAATAACAAAATTGTTGACACAAGAGATAATCTTCAGTGTAAATCTTTTCTAGATTATATATTCTTAAAATGCAGCTTTAAATCCCTCAATGAAGGCTTTTCATCTTCATTTTCACTTATCAGCATTATTGAATCCATTTTGCTGAAAATTCAAAAACAAAGTTAGACACATAAATCAATGGAAAATAAAACCACTATTAAAACTTGACAAATCCAGTCATTCTCCCAGGGGATCATACTGGATCAAGCATCCCATCATTCCTTCTAGTCCTGAGCTCTTCACTCTGGGTTTGGTCAAACACGAAGGGCCACACACCGGGTGTGTAGATTTAAGAAACGAGGGAGAGCCACAGCTATGAGTACTGTTTCTCTTAAAGAAAACATTGCTATGGAGTGTACATTGGCAGAGAGGAAGACATTCTAACTTCTTCTGAGTCCTTACTCACCAAACCGCCTATATCATGTCAGGGACTCTCAAGAGACTAAAAGCTTTGGAGTTGCTCCCTGCACACCAAGAATTAGCATAGAATATTGAGCTGGTTAGGACTGAACAAAGAAAGGAAAGTGAGTCTGAGAAACAGAAAGTGGAAGGCAGAATACAAATATAATCAGGCTTATTCTTTTATTGATTCTGAAGCCTGATAGGATGTGGGTCTCTGGATAGTGTTCCAGGTGTTGCCACTCAGTAGCTCGTTAAGCTCACTTATTCGACATTAACTTCTGTGCTTTTGATCCCATCGAGGAATCCCAAGGAGTCTCATCCACTATAGCGAAGTGGCAGGAACAAGGGACCTTGAAACATTGTTACTATGAACACTATGGGCCTTCCCCTTCAATAGCATTTTGGTTTTTTTTTTTTTTTTTTGCTACTTACTATTGAATCTAAAAATAAATTGAATGTACTCTCTTGTAACAATCAGTTAAATCTTACAGGACAATATTTTTTCAGACACATTCTGCATGTGTTTTAGATCAGCCCTTAAATTTCTCGTACTTAGTTAAAAATGCATGCCCATAACATCTTGCTTTCTCCTTACTGATGCTAATTAAGAGTCCAGATTATAATAACATTTGGTCTTGCATTGTTTAAAAAAAACACAAAGCTTTACATGTTATACTTAACATAGAATTATATAAAATTAACTGTTTCAGGCAAAAGTAACATTAAAAGGCATTGGTTGTAATTACCAGACTATCTTTAAATGTACTTCCAAGTCCAAGCACAAATGGGTATCCACAGAAATGATTCAACTTCAATAGTCATTTAGTCAGCAAAAATCATTTCTGCTTCACAACCTGAAAAATTTCCTAAAATAAATGGCCTACTTGTTTACACTGTATCCTGATCAATACCAGAAAAATTAGTATCAGTATTGACTGATTTATGTCATTAAACAAATGCTGTCATGGTTTAACTATCTGCCACTTTTTCAGTAGCTATATTTAGTAAAATATTGAAATTTACTGGAATATTTCCTATTCATCAATACGAAATAGCTGCCCACGTTAGTTAGGAATGATTGCTGCTAGCAGAGTAGACACTTACCCATCACTTTAGAGTAGCAGGGCTCACAATGTATAGTCTGCCTATAAATCCAGATACTGTCACCAGCTTGCAGATTTTCCAAAGGCCGTTTGCATATTTCACACTAAAGAAAACAATACATCAGGTTATATTGTAGGCGGAGAATGTATCCTCAAGGGAGCAGGGATAGAAAAGCCCTTCAATTATTCTGAGACGGCCCTCCTGAGAAAGACCTCACGGACAGCCCCGAAGAGAGGCCACAGGTAAACTCAGTGTCTTTTCCGATCACCATACGCCAAACTTCTTAAATAGCATCCTTCCACATGCAGGTATAGTTCAGGGAATCTTTATCCCTGAAATTTTCTGCACAGCTCACTGAGGAGCAGACAGAATTTTTCACAAATTGGCTATGACAAGGACAGGGTAACCATCAATGTCTCAAATAAAAACACAGACATGTGTTTATCATTTCCTTCCACTAGGGAGAGCTGTGTCATTTGGGCACAATGTGCTGAACCAAACAAATTGCTGATCACACAGGGGTGGGGTGAGGCATTATGGGAAGGGTTGAACTCTATTCTTTTTTAGACCCGTCTGCTGCTGATTGGCCAACTTCCAAATGTGAGTTGCTGGTTGGCTTTCAAGATGAATTCACTAGAGCAAATTGCCTTTGATTGGTTTATTAAACATTTAAACTAGTTAAGTGGTTCTCTGTCATCATGGCTGTAGAACAATTTGTCTTTTTCTATGAGCATGAGGAACATTTTTGTTCTCTTGTAGTCTCTAATGCTTAAAATGGAAATGAATCACTTAAAATATAATAAATGAAATTTATTCCTATTTAAATAACCAGGAAAATTTCCTATTTAAAAAATTTTGTGCATACTAATTTTAAATTTTTAAGGTATATGCTTTTATTTAAGGGAGCATATCTTGAAACTAGAAAACCTTCATGTTATAATCAAATATTAGTTTTTATTTTCAGATTATATTTTATAATGCTACATTAGGCTGTGATTTAGTTTGATTTTTTAATGTTTATTTATTGGATGTACATGTGCCATGAGGCTTAAGAGGAGAGGTCAGAGGACAACTTGTGGAAAATAATTTTTTCTTTACAGAATGTGGGTTCTAAGAATTAAACTCAGGTCATCAGATTGGCTGCCGTGTAGTATTCATGCTAAGCTCTCTTGCCAACTTTTTATTCAAATAATGCACCATGTTTCTGATGGCTAGGTAATTGGTGGCCAAACAATCAATGGGCAAAGTAGTATCTCTCATTGACTAAAGTAAATACTTTTCATCACTAGATGGGTCATCACAGGTCCATCACTAGATGGGTCATCATAGGCCCATAACTAGAAAGGACCCAGACTTAGACAAGTGATTTTTCAATTTTGATTCATAATAGACAAACCTAAAAAGCTTTGAAAACCACCAGTGTCCAAAAATAATCTCTGAAATCTTAAATTTTAAGTCTGGGTATCCTAAGATTTTTTTTCCTTACTCAATACCTATGACTATAACTCTTAGCCGGCATTGAGAACCACAGCCTACTTAATGGTCTATTTTACAGGCAAGGAAACCACAGCTGTTGTCATTTACATGATTGCCCAAAGTCACATGGACACCATACTGAAGGGCAGAGGCGGACTGAGGTCTTCAGATACCCAGTGCAGTGCCCATGCAAATACCCTGAGTGGTATGTGACCAGCACAACACCACTGTTGGAGGGGAGAATAATGAGCTGATTTAAATCAAACTTGGATGCATTTGCTATTGAATATTTTTCTGTTCCTTATTAAGCCACAATTAACCACGGTCTCAACAGCAAACTAAGCTTAAACCACTGTGAGGCCTGAGTCCTGAGCTCATGACTAGAGAGCTGCTAGGCTTATTCTCAATGATCTGTTTTCTATGACTGATTTTGTTATATATCTACTGCAATATATTGTTTATTAAAATGTTACAGAAACTTAAGAATGCATAACTATTCATATTTCCAGAGACTTAAGTTTCCTGGCTAAGGGATATGAAAGGAATGAAATCTAAGCCTAAAGCCAAGGTAGTAATTATAGACCTTTGAGGGTAAAACTGTAGAACATGAAGACTTAAGTAGCATACTATTAATGTGGATTAGACAGTGTTTAAAGCTTTAACTTCATTCTAAGCATTTCAATAAATAAATGTATTTTTCTTGTCATCGTGCAACCTTACACTTAGCGACATGAAGAAAGTACATGTTTACCTTAAAGCAAGTGGAATGGCAGCAGATCTGTAATTCATCTAAAATCATTTTGGTTTCTACCCCCAAGGGCTTGCGGCAGTAAGTGCACATATCTCTTTCAATGACAGACCTGTAATGGCATAAGAATTAAAAACCATTTAAAATTGCCATGATGTAGGGACAGGCATATTTCCTGTGAAATCACGTGGGAACGTGTTGATCCTAGTGGAGCTTTAGGACCTGCCAACATCCCAAAGCATGCTGTTTACTTATCCTCGTGATAGGATTAATTCTGTAACAATGTCAAGGCAACAGCACAAGGGAAAAGTCTCGGGTTATTAATTTACCAGCAATCAAGAGTACGTCTGGCCAGGATAGGATGCTCAGTTTCCCAGTTGAAATGGAACAAAAGCAGCCCTTGAAGCTAGAAGAACAGTTTAACTAATTTACATATATTACTTTATACACTACACAGGGAAATTTTGCAGCAGATTAATGTAAGATTTTAATTCTGAAAGCATTCAATTGGCCCCAAATAGAAACCCATTCAGGAATGTGTTTATGAACTCATAAATGATGACTCTATAGAGTCAGAGTCATCCTAACAGTGCTCTTGGTACCATGGTGAGAAGTAGGATGCAGGGATATAGATGATGACAGAATTAATTTGTTCTCTAAAGGAAGGTATGACCCTGCCACCAATTATATGAGAAAAAAAGTAGTTTTTCTTACTTATTTTAGAAACTTAATATTCAACAACAAATGAACAATAGATATGATCAACACAGTAACAAATCTTAGATCATGCCTGAACCTTAAGTAGAGGCCCTTTTCCTTTTGAAAGGCCTTAAAATTGTCTTAAACAGCTTCCGGTAGTTTTTACCAGCTTGAGGCATTATTAGCAAGTAGGTCCAAAGCTTCAAGAGTACCATACATGAAGAGATAATGAAATAAAAATAGCCAGTACTTGTATATTGCATACATAAAATAATTTTGTCATGATCTGCATCCCTGTATCCTAACTCTTATTATGCTACCAAGAGACCTGTTCTGATGACTCTGACTATACATGGATGTAATCTGGTGTATTATATACTGTATATGATATAGTATATGTTGTGTCCAGTGCCTCTTCCCACGTGCTTTACTTTACAAACTCAGTTCATCCTGAGAAGAGTCAGGATTGTTATTATCTGTGACACTTTATAGAAAAGAAAGCAGGGACACACAACAGCAAGGGAATGGCTGCTCTCGTGTAGCCAGTGAGGAGATCTAAATGGAAGCACTGCGATCCAGAGAGTTCTTAGCCTGCCTGTGAAGCCTTCTAACCTCCCAAGTTGAAATGATGTCATGCCCAGGTGCCCAAGAGAGCGAGCAGAGAAAAGGGAAATTGAGGGGAAGAGAACGTGAGCGGAAAGGCATGAAGAGTAGTTAAACCTTGTCTGGTCTTATACGTCCAGTCATTCTAATTGCATCATCCTAATCACTATATACATATAGAGAAATATATAAATATTTACATATATATAAAGTATACAATGGTTCGTAAATATGTGCAAATTACATGGTGGTTTATTTACAAATATTTGCAACTTTTAATTTATTCTACAATTACTTGGATACACATGCCTGGCAAATATTTCCCCATGAATTGTTCATATGACCACACATATATGTATATAACAAAGCTTCCCATTTAAGACTACAAGCACATCAAAGGGAGAAAATTGTGCCTCCACATTATCATCTCATTCTGCCAGCACTGCTAAAGATCCAGAAATACAAAGAAAGAAGAAATTGCCTCTTCAGATGAGATGCTCTTTGCACTGGGGAGGCCGTGAACGTGGAACGCCATCAGAGAAAGAACTGCTCTATTTATTTCCCATAGCAAGTGGAATGTCAGTTCATGTTTTCAAGAATCACCTACTGTGTGCGTGCTAGGTACTAAGCACTGCATTAAAAGCTGAATCTACACCTAAAAATAAGCTATGCCCTTACTCCAGACAGTCATGTTTCCAGCCCCTGCTAGAGAAACCCTAACAATGAAAGAGTGGGTTCTTGTGTAACAACCTGTTTCTTGAAGCTAAGTTGAAATACTAGTGATTTTCCTTTACATCCCTGGAGACCAGCAAGTCACTCTCCCCTGAGTATCACCTAGAGGACCCATGGAATGTGAAACAGTAAGGAGGGTCACCAGAAGAAAAAGCCTGGAGTGGGGCTAGTTCTCCATCCAGCATTAAATGTATACTCATCCTAACCCTTGTAGGAACTGAGTCGAATCCATGTGTGGAACAGAAGGAAGGATCGAGGGCAGTCTAGTGCAGCAATAAAACCTAGAGGCAGGGCACTCAGAAATCACTAGCAGAGAAGAAGTTTGGAAGGCATGCAAAGATCTTCTAGAATAAAGTACATGAAAGCCAGCAGCTAGAAAACAGGTTCCTGCTTGCAGAACTGCACTTTGGTCTCTTCATGCATATTCCTAACCATTTCCTACCTGTCTCTAATCAAAACCATCTCCAGAAAAATGGACAAAGAGAAATACACATATGTGTATATGCATATGAAAGTGTGCATAAGTTTTGTATGCATGTATGTGCATATATACACTTTATGTTTGAAATGGAAATATAAGCATACTTACCTGTCTGAAGTTGAATAAACAGTTTGTATATATTTTCCTGAGATATTTTCCTGATATCCGTCCTTTGGTGATCTACTAAAAATGAACATATAGGGACATGTGAGAGTCAGGACATTTTCCCTAGGTATGAAAATATGTATCCCTTCACACGTTATTATTACTATTATTATTATTATATTTGTAATATTGTGAACCCAGATGATTTCCTTCCAGTTTCATTTTTTAATTTGTAGAGGTAATGATGCAAAAGCCCCAGCAAGTCAACATATCACCAAACAAAGAAACTAACAAATGAAACAAAAAACAAAAACCAGCACAGGCCGAGACAGTCTAAATCTAAGTATAAGCAATAAAGACATCATCGTTTTTCATATAACATGTACTTGTATCCCATTTATTTATTAAAATAAAGCTCACTAGTCTAGAGGCACAGGCTTGTAACCCCATCTGCTGTGGAATATGAGGAAGGAAGGCCACAAGTTCAAGACCCACCTAGACTATGGAGTGTACTCAAGGTCAGCCTAGGCAAACTAGCAAGATCCTGTCTCAAAACAAATTAAATAGGGACTCAAGAAACAGTTTAAAATTAAATAGGGAGCTGGAGAGACAGTTTAGGGGTTAAGAAAAATTTCTTGGTATGTGTAAAGCCCTAAATTCAATTCTCAGCTCTGTGGAAATTAACCAATTAAATAATTTATCTAAGTAAAATAGTATAATATAAAATTAAAATACCAACACACATACACACACACATGCAAGCACGCACACACACACACACGCATGCACACAGCACCTTTGCCAAGGCTATTGGGTTTGTAAATGACAAATAATAACTCAATCCTGAACCTAATTCTAGATACGTCACAATATACTGTGCTATCCGGCAGAGCAGACTTTAAGAAAGCTGGAGGTGTTTGTGGGGCATCACAATCACATTAGGGTAACAAACAAACAGGAGCAAGTCCTTCTTTCAGATTATTCTACCCACACATTCCTGGTCTGACACAACATAATATTAACATTTATAACTACAGTTCTCAAATCTGCATTTGCGTCAAAAGCATGTTGAATTTGTTAAAACACAGATAGCTGGGACCCCAATGGCAGAGTTTCTGTTTCTTCAGGTCTGAGATGGGGCCAAGGAATTTTCGTTTGCTTGCAACAAGTCTGAAGTGATACTGTTGAATCCAGCCCAGAAACTGCATTTGAGAGTTGCTGTCTGTACACACACACACGATATTCCAATAACATATGCACAGTAGTTTACAAAAGCGAACCATAGCCAAAGGCTAAATTATTCAAATATGGCCTAGTTTCTATACTTGTATAAATCAAGTCAATATTTTTAATCAACTATTCAATAAGCAAAAAACGATCTGGAAAATAATATTTAATAGACTATTCCTAATTCTAAAGATTTACTGTTTCTTAAAAATAGATACCACAGTTGTTGGCCTTAGTTTCAGTGAGACACTTCTTCAGAAGTCAAAATGTATTGATGTGCTACCACCTAGGGTTACCAGTGTGTGGAAACAGAGTGTCATGTAAGTGTAGAATAAATGCCTATTCCTTTTACCTTACTTGCCAATATTTTGTGTCTTATCTTTACATTATATCATCCTCATGCTATCTATGTATCTATCTATCTATCTATCTATCTATCTATCTATCTATCTATCTATGTATCTATCTATCTATCTATCTATCTATCTATCTATCTGGTTCAGTAACTACCTGTTACTTTAATTTTTCCCTTACATATTTTTATTATTTAATTTAATTAAAAGTTAGTAGAAATTACTGTCATGAAGCCACAATAGAGCAAGACTTGAATTAAGAATTTAATTACTTTGGAAACTGCATAAGTTACACATGGTTTGACCCAGAGAGGCTTTGTGTTGTCCCTGGGAGTTCCCACACACACAAAGATTCCCCTGAACTGTTGTCTTGGGCTTCTTTGAAGTAAATTTACACATGTCATATGTATCTTCATTTGTGTGCTTTGCCATTATATTACTCTATAATTAGGCCAATTCTCATTTTTAATACTCCTTGAAAATAAAATGTGTGTGAATCCATGACCCCCATTGACACCTTTGTCAACATCCATCATTCCAAGCAGACAGTTTTATAGGACATGGATTCCTGCAATTTAGTCCATGATAAGTTGACCTAAAGATGTATCTTCTTTTCTAGATTAGATTGGGTGCAAATAGTAGATAGAGTCTTTGAATTAGGGTGATTCAAATTAAAAGGTTGTTATAAATAAATGGGCATACACATTTATATAATAACATTTAATTACCAATCCTATTATTTCCTTATTAGTTATTTGTGCTGTGGGATAATACTCTTGTACACTGTAAAGACTTGTCACTTGTATTGGTTTAATAAAATTCTGATTGGTCAGTAGCCAGGCAGGAAGTATAGGTGGGATGAACAGATTATGAGAATTCTAGGAAGAGGAAAAGCAGAGTCAGTCACCAGCCAGACTAGAGGAAGCAAGATTAGAATGCTGCACTGAAAGAAAGTACCAAGCCATGTGGCTATACATCAACAGGAATTATGGGTTAAGTTGCAAGAGGTAGTTAATAATAAGCCTGAGGTAATAGGCCAAACAGTTTACAATTAACATAAGCCTTTGTGTGTTTCTTTGGGACTAAATGGCTGCGGGACCAGGTGGAACAGTAAATTCCATCAACAAATGGTGTCCAACGTTCAGTAACGATATCCACATAAAACCTGAGAGAGCTTGGGAAAGGATTCTAGGCACAAAAGAACAGAGTCAAACATTGCATCTTGGTAGCAACATTTTCTCAAGTGGGCTCTGTTTGCTAGAGGCAAGCAGACGCAGCTCCTTTAAGAGAGGCTTCCTGACTCAGCATTAGTGACAAACACCTCAGAGCTCCTTTAAGAGGTTCTGCCACCAAACACTTAAATGGTGTTTATGAGCAGTCAGCACATGCTTCTTGGTGGTTCCATGGACCTAGACTCTCAGGAAGCTAAGGAATGGGGCAGAGCCAGCAACCAAAGTCACAGCTTTAATCCTAGCCACGCTGTTTAGCAGATTAAGACTCATATGCTCAAAAAAGACATATATATATATATATATACACACACACACACACACACACACACACACACACACACACACACACACACACACATAGAGTAAAGATAGATTCTGGTGGAAAAAAACTCTAAATGGTTTACAATGTGTTAAAAATATATGAAAGCTTGGGAGAGAAAAGAAAAAGGATAGAGAAAGTCCTTAAAAAAAGAAATAGAGTAGCCAGGTGTGGTGGCACACACCTTCAATCCCAGCGCTTGGGAGGCAGAGGCAGGCAGATCTCTGTGAGTTTGAGGCCAGCCTTGTCTACAGAGTGAGATCAAGGACAAAGATACACAGAGAAACCCTATTTCAAAAAAAACCAAAAATTAAAAATAAAATAAAAAATAGAGTTTTAAAAAGCCACATGAAGATGGAAAATACACAGAGTCTGAATACTTTATGTTATTGCACTATCTTTGAACTTTTTAACTGCTGAGGAAGGAGCAACAGCTACCAAAAAGACATTTGGTTATAAATGCTGCTGAATTAAACCAACCTATATATTTAAAAAATAACTTAACTTCTAGGTTGTTTCCAGGTTCTGGGCTATTATGAGTAATGCCGCTATGAACATAGCTGAACAAATATCTTTGTAGTATGGTTGAGCAACTTTTGAGTATACTCCCAAGAGTGGTATTACTGGGTCTTGAGGTAGGTTGATTCCCAATTTTCTGAGAAACTACCATACTGATTTCCAAATTGCTGTTACAAGTTTGCATTCCCACCAGCAATGGGAGAGTATCTCTCTTACTCTACATCCTCTCCAGCATAAGCTATCATTGGTGTTTTTTATCTTAGCCATTCTGACAGGTGTAAGATGGCATCTCAGAGTCATTTTGATTTGCATTTCCCTGACGGCTAAAGGATGTTGAACATTTCCTTGTGAATTTCAGCATTTGAGATTCTTCTATGAGAATTCTCTGTTTAGTTCTGTACTCCATTTTTAATTGGGTTATTTGGATTTTTGATTCTAATTTTTTGAGTTCTTTATATATTTTGACAATCAGTCCTCTGTCTGATATGGGGTTGGTGAAGATCTTTTCCCATTCAGTAGGCTGCCTTTTTGTCTTATTGACAAAATAATTTTTTAAATTAATTTAAAAAAATAAAAATAAAAAAAATCTTGACTCCAAAATTTAAGTCAAAGATATTTTACTTTGGAAAAGAGGTTCTACTTTTATTTCTACAGGAAATGAGAGGCTGCGGATTCATTCTGGGTTAAGAAAAATCAGGTTTGATAGAGAAAGATCCCCATAAAATCCCCAATAGGAGAAGGAAAGGTATCCCAGATGATCCAATATCTCAGAGTATCTCTGTTGAAATTCCTTCTGGGTTCTGCATTCAGAACAGCTTCAAGGATGCTGGCTGAGATAATCCAGCCTCACAGAAGATTCTAGTCAGGATTTGACCATAATCCTAAATCTTTTCAGGGTCTCCCAAAGATTAACAGTGCCCCCAATCAGCAATAAATAGCCTAGAAACTATGTCCACATTCCCCCTAAAAATAAATGGATTATAGATGTTTATCTTTGTTTATATATTGGTTACAAGTTGATATGGATAATGATCAGGAAAAAAGCTAAACAAAGGAGATTAGATTCAGGATTCTGGTTTTGAAAAATTAAAAAGAGGAAATGCTATGGGACAATGCTCTTGTACACTGTAAAGATTTGTCACTCATATTAGTTTAATAAGATGCTGATTGGCCAGTAGCCAGGCAGGAAACATATTTGGGGTGAACAGACTAGGAGAATTCTGGGAAGAGGGAAGGTAGAGAGCCAGTCACCAGTCAGACACAGAGAAAACAAGATAAGAATGCTGCACTGAGAAAAGGTACCAAGCCATGTGGCTAAACATGGACAAGAATTATGGGTTAATTTAAATTGAAAGAGGTCATTAGTAATAAGCCAGTTTATAATTAATATAAGCATCTGTGTGTTTCTTTGGAACTGAATAACTGTAGGACTGGGCAGGACAGAAGCTTCCATCAACATATTTGAAATACTTTTGAGTATATACAATGACTATAAGTTATTTATCAACTATTTAATATTGGGAACAACATAAATATTGTATGCATACAACTTAATGATATTCTTAAACTATCTTCTCTATGAAAAACACAAACCCTGAAATGGTAGCACCTCTTACATGGCATGGATCATTTCACAGCTACAAAAAGGAGTGAAATGTCTGAAGCACTTTTCTGTTACCTATTCTCCACGTATGTCCTTGTGTAGACAACGGTGTCCTTAGGGACAACATTCCTGGTTCCAGCATTGGAGCTACAATAAATTTAGTTTCATGTTAAAATATCACTTGTGAGGAAGATAAAAACAAAACCATTTTCCAATTCAATGAAAAAGCCAATATATATATACACATTCCTTCTAAGGTAATATATATTCCTTACCTTAGAAGGAATATAAACCAACTGTTCAGATGAAAGTGTTCTAGTGTTATCAATCAACTCCTGAAGAATTTTGCATCTCTACCATTCTTAACACCCACTGTCTTGTTCTACTTTGATATTATTATTGTGAAAACTAATGATTCAGTAAATTTGTCTTAGAGCATGAAGATCGTTTTATGTCTGTACACTGTACTTTAGTGTCTATTTCCCTGATGCCCTGTTCATTTCTAAGCCATAAATTTCTCCCATAGACCTTAAGCTAAAAGTGGACTTTAATTGACTGCTAAAACCTCAGATTTAGTGGTATAGTCTGATAGATCTCATTCAAGAATGTGAATACCCAGATTGGAGAAATGGCTCAGTAGGTAAGAGCACTTGTAGCAGGGAACCCAGGTTTGATTTCCAGCACCCACAATGGGTGGCTCCCAATCACCTGTAATTCCAGTTCCAGTGATCTGATACTTTTTGAACTCTGTGCGGACCAGCACATGTGTGGTGCACATACACAGACTCATGTATGCACATACACACATAAAATCAATAAATCTCTAAAAGAGTGCCAACATTGATGTCATAATCATGTTTTATATAATTGTAGACTTTAAAGCAACCATCACATTTTATATTCTTCTATGTGCATCCTAGCAATAATTGACCTGCTGACTCAACAATGTTATGTAAGGGTATTTACATATAGAAAGTTCCATGCTTTAAAAATAATGGCTAGCTTGCATGTAAACAAATAAACACAAGGATAGCCCTGTCATTGTTTTTGTCATTGTTTTTAGTACCTAAGGCTGTTTCTGGCTTCATAAGAATAGACAGAGGTTCTCGTGGACTCCTTGAGTAGATTTTTGGTGAATCCATTGACTTGGCCATCGAGCCTGAAAGAAGAAACATATGTGTTTGTCATTCAAAATCAAGGTCAAGCATTTTTGTTTTATTAAGATTTCACCAAGTAGTCAGCATTTCTTTACATCCGCCTGGCATCTGCACAGAGCCATACAGTAAAATAAAGACGGCTTTACTGGTGCCCCTGGCTCCACAGAAATCATTGTCTTGCCTTTCATAATAACGCACAAACAAAGGCCATGTTATTTAATGCTACAAAGGAACGTATTTTCACCAAGGATAAAATCCACAGAAAATTGGTTCCTCGATCATTTTCATAATAGCAGAGCCCTTCAGATGCTTTCCTTTGTACCACATATCTAAGAATTCATCAACTTAATGAACGATCCAGGGGTGGCTTTGAGACACTTGAGTTCCCATTTTGCTGTTAATGAAAGGTAATACTTTGAAGACTACAGACTTCTGACCTAGATTTCTGCTGATCTAAAAATGTCACCATGTTTAACAGAGCATAAACACATTCAGTTTCTCCCATGCAACAGAGGAAATTCCCATGAAAAAATAGTAAAAAGTGTAGCAATTTTTCTTTTCTGTGTTGGTAAGTTTTGAGAACAAAGACATGAAAACCTACAGAAGAGTTCGGACTTTTATTAAGCTGTATTATCAAACAGACTGTCTGTGGGTGGGTTTGTGAATTTCCTTGGGCCTGTGCCCACAGAAGCCAGAGACAGCAATCCTTCTGGAGCTAGGCCTGCGTGAGCCACCCAACACAGGTGCTGGGATTTGAACTCTGGTCCTCTGCAAGAGCAGTACATGCTACTGACTCTGAGCCTTCTTTCTAACCTTCTCATATATAACTTATAAGGAAGAAAATGTGTTACTTGATCATCTCTGACATACAAAAAATAAAACTAATAAAAGAAATAAAAATACTAGAAGAAGGTACCTGGAACTATCTTAGTTTTTAAACTATAAAAAAATTAGTCTTGGCTAAATAGACACTAAAATTTCCAAGTTTGAAGTTATGGAGTGAAGTTAGGATGTAAATTTTCTCTCTGTTTAGCTAAAAAAAAATTGCAAAGTAATAAAAATGTGAGATCAATACTGTCATAGTTTTTTTCTCTTGTAAAATCTTTCTCTTGTACATCATTCCAAGAATAATAAACTTGGTTCGGAATTGTTGAAGAATATTCAAATTTAGTGCTTTCCTATATTTCATAAGACACCGGTTTCCAACTCCTCTCCCACTAAATATATATTAATTATATTTGAATCACATGATACACACTATAAAATTTAAGAAATGTATAGCTTTGAAGAAGAAGGTGATGAATGACATTGTAATGAATTTACATTGCCTTTGGTGGTGCAAACTTAAAATGTCACCCATTTATAAAATGTACAGACCAAAGCAGGCAATAATCTGTAAACACTGCCTTTTCAACTGAAAATTCATATACCAAAGCCCCAATCTTTCAGATATGGTTTCCCCACCAATCCTTCCTATAAAACCTTATTTCATGAACAGAAAACGGAGCAGCTTTTAAATCAACTTAAAAGAAAAGTTCCTTAACTGCATTTAACCACTCAGACTGTTTATAGCATTGATCTCTTCCAAATAATGTTTGGATGAGGTTGATTGTGAGTCCTAGGTAGTTCCCCATGGTGGATGTGTTCAGCGGATGTGTTATTCAGTGGATGTGTTCAGTGGATGTCTTGTTCAGTGAATGTGGTATTCAGTGGATGTGGTGTTCAATGGATGTGGTGTTCAGTGGATGTGTTGTTCAATGGATGTGGTATTCAGTGGATGTGGTGTTCAGTGGATGTGGTGTTCAGTGGATGTGGTGTTCAGTGGATGTGGTGTTCAGTGGATGTGGTGTTCAGTGGATGTGGTGTTCAGTGGATGTGTTGTTCAATGGATGTGGTATTCAGTGGATGTGGTGTTCAGTGGATGTGGTGTTCAGTGGGTGTGGTGTTCAGTGGATGTGTTCAGCGGATGTGTTTCTAGGAGCCGCGGATCCCACTGAACACTTCTTTTTCTCTCATTCACTCAGAGACTCTGTTGGGGTCGCAGCAAAAAGGCACAGATGATCTGGAGAACCAGAGCAATATGAGCTCTGTCAGATTCAACTATGAGGAACGACAGTCAGCTCCTCTTTCCATAGTCATTCCACTCTTTGCAAAAAATATCAACAATATTATTTCTTATGCAACTACAGAAGCTTAGAAAAAATAGAGGCACCTTGGGAAGGTTAAAAAGAAAATGAGTATTTTAGAGTCCTTCAAACATCAGTAGAAGCACTGTTACACATGAAGAAGTTATCAATCCTTCCCTAAATTAAGTTGTGTGTAGCAATGCATCTCTTATTGACAGACAGGATATTAACAGGCATTGATGGTTTAAAAGCCCTATCCTCTGTTGTACAAGGAAATTTCAAAATGAAATTCTTTGTTGCTATGAGAAATTTGTGTGTGCTTTTGAACATGAGATATCCAAAAAGAGAGTTGCAGGGTACTTCCTTCCCTCCTGAAAACCTACCAAGTAACAGTGGGTAAAAATAAATGCTCACAACCTAAATAAAGGGCTTTGAATTTTCATGACACCTTTTATACCAAGTAATAGGATGGAGCAACAGAATTGAGAAATTCTAGCACAATTAGAATTTTGTTAATTTTTCTGTGTTAGAAATTAAGCATATGGTGCCATAACTTTTCTGATTTGGATAGTACTTATATTTAAATGCTATAATGCAATTCAACTCCCCCAGAAAATGTTCTAAACAATCACTCGGGTACGAAAGGAATGCCTAAGCAATAAAGCCAATTGCAATCAATCTTACCTTCCATTCTTATTTTCAGATATATGAGAATCTACTTCAGTTAAGTTTTCTAGACCCCGGTCTCTAAAAAATATAAAAATAAATATAAACAAAAGCATAGTGTGTGCGCATGATTTAGTTATAACCCAATTCTAGGAAATTAAAATAATTTCAATAAAAAATCAGTACATCAACTTAGACATAGTCATTTTTTGTTTATAAGTGTTTAGAAGACTGGAAATTGGATATTGAGCTATTTAATCTATTGACTTGTAGTTAAATATGCAAGTATGGCTGGGTTAGCCCTGAAGGGTGGATATCAGGCTTGCCTAGTATACAGGAGGTCCTGGGTTCGATTCTAGCACCATTTAAATGGGTGTGGATTTTATAAGTGAGAGAGAAATCACTTTAGGGAAGCTTGGGAAATCCAATCTGATAAGTGTCTGGCTCAGACTGAATGAGCACTAGGTTTGTGTCCTGAAGCATCAATCGCATGTTCACATGAAGTATCTCATTCAGATCTCACGAGATCTTACAGGACTGGCATCTGGAGCTTGGAAAGGCTGAGTGAGTCTCCCAAAACCCATGAGCCAACTTACAGGAGAATGAAAAACTGAACTCATAGTACAAAAAGTCCAACGCTTGGATATTTTTGGCTGCAGATTTTATCCATGCAATTGGGTTGCACAAATATAAAACCTCAGACAAACAAGTGAAAAGAAAATCACAAGGCAGAGGCTAAATGTGGTGACGACATTCTTAAATCTCTGTCTTGGTGATTTT
Organism: Ondatra zibethicus; assembly: GCA_004026605.1. Classification (NCBI taxonomy): domain Eukaryota; kingdom Metazoa; phylum Chordata; class Mammalia; order Rodentia; family Cricetidae; genus Ondatra; species Ondatra zibethicus. The sequence goes on along the minus strand of PVIU01007906.1, from coordinate 65,484 downwards.
ACATCTTCTATGATGGACAGGGCCCTCTGGCCTGTTAGCACAGATTAGTCATTTTCATATTAACATAATATTGAAAGATCCTGTTTGCTGTTTTCATGAGTTTGGAAAACCTTTGTCGTGAAGCTTACTGAGGAGGAGAAGCACTTCGGAATAATGTTGAGGCCCATTTCCTCCTCTACTTCCTTCAGTACATAATTCCTTAGGCTTCATTTTTTAAATGAGGCTCCTAATATCCAATGCAACATGGTTTTGGTGAGAAAAACACAAAGTCCTGGCGAAATGATTCAGGTGTGAGTGAACCAAGTAAGAGAAGAGCAATAGTTGATAGGATGGGGATGTAGCACTGGGTTAGTGGTGAGCAGTTGGGGGCAAACAGTTAGGAGAATGTGGTAAACTCAAAGTGAGTTATTGACTCCACAGTCTTGAGGGGCTTCTTCATTTTCATTTCAGTCCTAAATGTTCACATCTCTGGAATTCACCCCCGTTCCTAAAATTCTTCCTTCTAAGGCTCTAAAACGTTGGATTCAAGTAAGGTTACTGTATAAAGAATCAGCATGAAAAAAAAAAGAATCAGCATGTAGATTCTCACTCACAAAATTAACATTGCTGGGGATGCAAAATACAATAAAGTATCCTCATGTTTATGTGGAGAGAGATTTAATAGTATCCAGGTCATTAATAATTGATAAATTATTGAAATTAGCCAGTATACTTTAGCTTCTTAAACTTCACACTTAAAATAAAAATTACTTGTGTGCTTTTAAAATTGTAGAGATTAGTTTAAATATCTTTAATGTGAGTTTAAGTATTCCAGTGAAACTATGTAAATGTACAATATTTCAGGAATATTAGCTAATGTTGTAATCTGAATAATGGCAGAAAATTCAAAACTGAATTTCTCCACACCATCAGACAAAGTTGTATAAGGTCAACCCTGCAAACTTATAATGCAGATAGAAGGCTTTGGATTTGCCTAAAGGATAGCTTTCACTAATTATTAGAGAAGTCACCATTGTAGTACCAGAGGCTGCTTTATTACCTTAACAGCCTTCACTAAGTAAGTGGTTGGAAGCTTGAGCCATGGACTATCATAGTTTCATTCAGACTGGAAGAAGTAGAAGGTAAAAGATCACAGAATATGTGAATATTGGAAAATCAGAATTCTGTGCCAGGAAGTTATTCTCTCTCCACTGTAATGACATTGAGGTAACAAGGCGTTGCTCTTAAGGAATCTGTGGCTTTTTACAGCTTGGGAGTAAGGTCTAATACGGACTTGAACAAAATATGTGAAGATACAAGTTAAGAAGAAAAGTCTGGAAGAGATTTCCCCCCTTAGCCCAAGAGGAAGGCAACCCTGCCATGGTGACTTGATCTCCGATTTCTCACCTCAAAAACTGAGAGAGCATCCTTCATGTGTTTAGGCGATTTAGTATATAGGCTTTGTTAAGGTATCCCTAGAAAGTCTGAATTGAGTTTCTCAGCCTGAGGGCAGACATCTTCAATTGAAAGAAAAGGACACTGGTAAGTGCTACAGATACTGAATATTTCTCTGCCTACATGCTTCACGCTTGCTCCTTGGGCACTGGCTTTGGAGAGAAAGAAAAGCAATGGCTCCACCTGAGGGGGCAAAGGAAGCCAGGTTCTTGCAGATTCAACAGCCACAACAGGTAACGCGAAAGCTGAGTCTATACATGCATTCAAAGAAGGTACACCCAAAGTAGGGTGAGTCACCAAAGAAACCATATTATTGGAGGTTTCATAGGATTTTCTTATCTTATTAGATAACAGTACATCAAGTTTGGTTGTGTAAGTTATAAGGTTTTTAATTTGAATAATCTATACCAATATTTAAAGCAAACTAAATGATGAAAATCACACAGTGTGCATTTGCTTGTGGTATGCACACTGATGGGTGGCAAGAGAGAGATGGGTAGATCCAGTAAAGGAAGTTTAGACTATCCAAATTAACAGATGCAAAAATAAACACTCTTTAATTAAGATCACATGGATTGCATGGTGTCTTTCACACTGTGGCAAAAGATGAAAAGCTGTAAGTCAAAGTGTGGAAAATAGATGTTTTTTTATAGAAGTCCAAGCCAAATGGTGCAAGGTTGAGCAAATGCTTGATTCAAAAGTCTTTGTCTGTCTTTCATTTCTATTTTGGTGGTAGGAATCAAGCCCAGGGTCATGCATGTTCTAGACATGACTTCTGCTAAGATACATGCATAGGTCTAAGAATTATTTTAAAATATACATTTCAATACATGTGGGGCAGACTGTGAGTTATCTAAGGTATAAAGCCACATACATACTTTATAGTATAAGAATTCTCCATGTTGTAACAAAGTAATGCATTCCCCATGTTGTGTGAAGGAGTATGGCGCTCTTTTACAGGGCAGATCAAAGGGAAATGTGGAGATTGTTACTCGTTAGCTTTCCTAGGATATATTCCAATGTGAGAAAGTTATAGCTCCATTCTAACCACTCTTCCTCTCTCGCGTGCATGTAGGAGAGGTTTATTAATAGGGCACAATATGCTTCTCTTTATACTGCTAACTTAATCTGCTTCTGTAAAGTGTCCAACACATTTACAAAATTAAGAAGTTTTCACACAAAATGTAACTATGTTTTTCTTTTATGTCAGGATTTGATATTAGGCATTAGATTTTTAGCTCAAAATGAGTCTCCTTGAAAAGAATATTGCATTTAGTGAAATAACTCACATAATTGCTTAACTCATTGACATAGCAAAATGGGATGACATTTACATATTTTTATAAATCTCGTCAGTGAGTATTTTATATTCCTAAGGATTTTTATATTCAAGCAATTAATAGATATGCATATTATTTAAATATTTTAAAGATAACATATAGCTAGTAATTTTAGTGTTCTTGAGTCATTGCAATTCCTTGAGATAGTCATAAGCAAAAAACAGTTATTGGCTCAAGTAAAGAAATCAGTCATAAAAAAAATAGATTTCTTTTATTTAGTTTCAGTGATAATTAGAATGTTGGAGACTGAATGCAATAGATTTCACCTATGTAGAATATCATAAAACATTGATTATTCTGATATTTAGTCTTTAATTCACATATTTGTTAAACAGCTAATATGTGTCAGCTTAGTGTCATTATGCTACTGCAATACATAAGGAAAGAAATAAACAAGGTAATTCCATCCATATATCTTTAATGAGAAACACTGGGGTTGGTACCCAAAGGATACACAGTAGCTTCTCTGACACAGCAATGAGAGGGAACAAAGAGCACAAGTAAGAGAGGATGGGGATGGGAAAGGGGGTTGCTCATGAGAGAAGATTGAGAGAACTTGGGGGGAGGAGACCACACAAATCCCAGACCACGGTGGTCTTTGGAGACAAGGTTAAGTAGCATGGCCATGACTCAATGGTAAGGGGAAGCCACTGGAGGATTATACTTGAAAGCATGACCTAATCAGATTTCTGTTTTAGGAAGATCACTGTTCATCCCTGTGAACAGATTGAAAGTTGGGAGTCATGACTAGCAGCAGAAGTGGTCAGAAGGATGGAAGGTAACCATGGCTGCAGCGGTACTATGGAAGATGCAGACCCACTTCTGGAGATTGTTGGAACTAGCATCTAACAGTGATGACTGGTAGAAAGATGGCTTGGTTACGAGAAATGAAGCAATAGAGTCGCTTACCCCATGTTTATGTCTTGAACAGAACTATGAGAGACAGGCAGCAGGGAGACAGAAACTGAAATCTAGGAAGGTATATGTTAGCAAACAGGAAAAATATTGACAAGTGGAACTATAACCACAAATAGAAATGATTTTTTGCTTTATGTGAATGATGCCCATTTTGCTATAAAAATCTTTAAAATCAGTAGCAATTTAAAGTGTTTTTCAGTACCTATTTGAAAGCAGAAGTCTAGAATATTAATAATTAATCTAACATCTGCTTATTGACGACAGATAATGGTATCACTCTTTAGGGCTGGTTCACATCGCTACTAAAAGCTATGCTATTTCTCATGGAATAAATGGACATTCTGGGCACATCGGCATTTGCTCTGGTTGCTGTGTTCCTGGGATTTCAAAGATGCTTGTATGTATTTCTGATGGATGAGTGAAGTTTATTCAGTCTCTAACGGTGAATTAAATATGCAGCTGCGGGAAATGTCAGCAAAGTCACACAAAAGACCGGATTCACTGCTGCTTTGCTAAATGATGGGTGCCTGTGTCGCCTTGCACTGGTGTAAAAGGACTTTGTGAGCCTTACAATTGCTTTTTCTTTACCTATGTGGAAATCAAGAGGGCAGCATGGTTACACGGTAGACACAGGTGGCTGCATCAATCCATAAATACAGTCTTCTAAAATAGCTCAGCCTTTTCTATTTGTCTGCTGTGCAATCATTTTTGGCCACTCATCAACCAATCTAGTACACTACTAAAGACTAGTCAGACAGCTTAGCTTAGGTGCCATCATAGAATTCTATGATGCCTAGAATATTTTTAAATAATTTTACTAGTAATACATTTTCTTAAGAAAAAATGTCCTCTTTCTGTGAATTTCTAGAAAAGGAGTTGCTAGAATACAAACTACCTTTTCTAAAGTTTAGCTCCTCTTGTGGTAAAACCAGAGGCAAGACTCTTATAACAACTGCCATTGCCAATGGACATAGGCAAGAGGCAGGAGTTGGAGGGCATGTTCCCCTATTGGTTATTGCACATAATGGCTATTAGACCTGTTACCAATATGACTGATAATCTCCCAAAACTCTACAGATGACAAAAAATCCACCCCAATAATTACCACTGTGAAGAAATTATTTTATTTAATTCTAATTCTCCGGAGTAAATAGATCTTATTAGAAAACCTAGGATCACTTAACCACATATATTTGTTGGTCCTCCCAAGGTCATAATGTCAAAATCTGATTCATATTTACCATATTATTTTTCCTTTGGAGGGCAATTTTGTATCTTTGAGCTATACTTTCTTCTACAAAATAAGGCATAGGAATATGTATGGAGAGAGAGAGAGAGAGATAGCATGGGGTAGAGTGGTGATAAATCATATGCAATTTTTAGTCTGACTGCCCAGGTGCTCAGTAAATATCCTCTGAGTAGCCACTGCTCTTTAATTATTTTCAGGATGCCCTAATTTCAAAACCCAGACACCCCAGTGATAAAAAGAAACAAGAGCAAATTAAGGTATTGATGGAGGAAACAAGGTAAGACTACATTGCCCTTTCTCTCATCATGGGTTCATCGTACTTTTAACAAAGAACCTGTTGCCTTCATCTCAAAATATTAGGCCGTGATTACCACTTATATAATTATTATGATAAAATTTCACGTAAGTAAGACAATGTGAACTTTAATTCACTGATATAAATGTGCATTACTACAAAGTTCCCCTATTAGTTATTACATAGCTTGGCTATTAGACCTGTTACCAACATGGCTGGCAATCTCCCAAAACTGCTACCCATGCCAAAAAATCCACCCAAATAATTGGACTTAGGGCCCACTCAACACGAGGTACTAGAAACCTAGATATCTTCCTGGGGCTAGTGTGATTGTGGACTTTAGAAAATAATCTACTACTATCACTATGCTAGACCCGCATAATTTCTTACTACATTCTAAATCTTATCCTTATACCCATAGATAAAATGGAGCGACCTCCTCCTCATCAAAGAAGCTTCTCTTTATAGCAAATCGAGATCATTACAGAACATAAGGAGATCAACAGGCCATGGGGAGCCCAGTCCCAAAGGATACATCTATATCACAGTTCCTGTATCTATAGCTTATGGAGCAGCATGAAAGATGCTATAGAAATACTGTGAGAGCCAGATGTCTGTAAGTCTGCTATGAAGCGGTCTCTCCTACAAATGGCTGCGTAAGCAAGACTAGAACGCTGACAATATTAACGGATGTGCTAATGTGAGAAGGAGAAATATCACAGGATCCCATCTTTAGACCAAAAGGATAGAAAACCAATGACTGAGGCGACAGGGAGAATTAGCCTCTCCCAGGAATGAGCTACCTTACTGTTTAACCAAAGAAGTCGTCCCTGAAACTATCTACACACAAAGAACATAAGTAGACTCCTGTAGGTTGTGTGTGTGTGTGTGTGCATGTACATACATGTACACATGTGTACATAACAATAATAAAGAAAAAGAGACTATTAATTTGAGATTTGGGGGCATAAGAGAGGTGCAGTAAAGGTATCTTAGAGGGGTAGATGAGGAAAGAGAAGGGGAAAAGGATTTAATTCTACTTTAATTTAAAAATAGCAAATTTGAGAATAGCTTCAACATCAAGGTGTAAGCCCAAGATTAAACTGTGCTGGACTACTTTGTGAGCCCAGGCAAGCTGAGGATCTGGGATTCTGATGAACTTAAATAAACTTTCCAAGTTGGTTTAGCTTCCTCAAAATATTTTTTCTTCTTGTTTAGCTTTATTCATTTTTAATTTCAAAATTCTTTTACCTTTAGGGAACAAACATTGGGGTGTCTTAGTACAAATAAGAAGTTCAGAACTCACTCCAAAGACAAGCAATTGATTTCAGAAGTGTTCAATATGTCTCTGTGTTGACAAGATTGACACAGCTTATAAATGAGTTCTTTGAAAACTACAGACAACTAGAAGCCTTCTTAAATACACACACACACAGAGAGAGAGAGAGAGAGAGAGAGAGAGAGAGAGAGAGAGAGAGAGAGAGAGAGAGAGAGAGAGAGAGAGAGAGAATTCCTACCCCAGGATCCAGGGAATACTTCAAAATCATTCAGGTAAGGTAAGGTCACCTACCGATTTGTGTTTCTGAGAGCAGGAGACTTCACTTTAATAAGGTTGTCCAAGTCTTGGCTGTTTAAAATAGTGAAGGGGGTTGGATAAGTAATGGTAATTTGGTTATGCTAGATCAATAAGACAATAGTAAAAAGCCCATTTCATACAAGGAAAACAGGTGAAACCATAAGTTAACTGCTTTACTCTATTACCTTTGTCTGGTCACTGTAGGATTCCCTCTGATGATGCCATCCAGGTCATGGTTTCTTTAAGCAGAATAACAGAAAGAAAATGGGTTAATAATAAAGTTGTTTTAGTAAGGACAATGCTTTAACTCTGTCTGGAATAACTAAACAGAATATTCTTCCTGACCCAAACTCATTAAAAATCAGTTTTATTACCTTTGATTGTTTTCAAGAACATCAGGATTCACTTTGATGAACTTATCAAGATCTTGATGTCTTTAAGGAGAAAAAGACAAAAGTATTAAGGTTAGAGCCGCATCTTAAAGCCTCTATGGGAGGAAAGGTTTCTGTTATGTGGTCCATTGTGGGGGAGAACTGCAATGGAATCTTTCCCACCCAACGCAGGACACAAGACTCATGCTCAGGAGAACTTGCTGATGCCACACTGTATTTCCAGAGTCTTCTACCAGGGCATGCCTCTTCAGCATTCCACACGGCGATCTAAGGAGTAACCCTTTCAGTCTTTTAACATTATAAAGGCAAACTTATTCTCAAGCCTTGGCCATGTTAACTATCTTATCAATATAGAAAATAGGAGCTCAAAAGCTGAGATGCCCTACACAGAAACCGAGCAAACAGATTTCCAGCAAGCCATCAAAATCATGACTTAATGATGACTGAAGAACTGAACTGAACTCAGTTGTTCACTGTTAAATTAGATGAATACTCTACAAACGGCCCACTCTCCTCTTGACGATCCGCTGTTTTCTTTTGTTTCCTTTATTCTTTCTCAACTACAAAATAGCATTTCCCACCCTGGACTCATATCGTCGAGCTCCTTGATGTAACTCCAGTCTTGAGGCCAAAGGAGTGGGCATCTAAAGTATCCCTCTAAGCCTTTTACATTATAATTATTAGCACATACTGACCACGTAAATTAATGAATGTTATTCTGACTTCTCTGTATCTACATTTACCATGATTTGACCACATCACCCTTTCTTCTACCTGCTCTTAACCTTCTGGGTCTCCCTTTTTCCCCCGGTTCCCTTTCCTTGTCCTAATAGTCTGTTTCTGTTGTCAGTGCCTTTTCGTTTTGTTTTGGGAGGTTTTGTTTCCATATATGAGAAAACACATGACTTGTCTTTTTCTTCGCTTATGATGTTTCACTTAACACGAAACCTTCTACTTCCAGCCATTTTCCTGGAAATGATATAACTTTGTTCTTCTTCATGAGCTGAATAATTCCCATATCAATACATGGATACATACGTGTACTAATTTGTTTTCTTTATCTGTTCATTTGCTGATGTGTATCCAGGCCAGTTCTATAGCTCAGCTGCTGCAAACAGTGTCATAATACACCTGAGCGTGCAGGTACTGTTAGAAGCTGAGTGAGGTAGGAAGCCTTAGGGGCAAGTGTCCACAGTGACATATCTTCTAATTATCTTTTCCTTTGACCCTAGTTAAAACTTTTGGGGACATAAGCTAACGTGCCCAGAACTCTATCCACCATCTGTCTTGAGCTTTAAGACCGGAAACCAAGACTGCCCAACAATGCTCATGTTGTACTGAGCATGCTTGACAATGTGCCTGTCCATTTGAATATGCATAAGCTTTCTGAACAATATTGTCCTTCATTTAAGGAAGTTATTGCTTTGGAAATGACTATCATGTTTTCCTTACCTGGTAAGGGTAATAACCCTTCCATACTCTCTTATTTCTTGTTTTAGCTATTTTTTTTAATCTTGAATTCTTCAAGATACAAACCCTACTGCATTGCATTAAAATGTCTCTTGAAGGCTGACAGTTTTCTCTATATATGCCCAAGAGTGGTATAGTTAGGTCATATGGTAGGCCTGATTTTAGTATTTTGAGGAACTACCATAATGGCTTCCATAATGTCTGAACTAATTTCCATTCCCACAAATAGTGTATCAGAGTTACTCTGGCCCCTTAGGCTTACCAGTATTTGGGTTTTTCTTTGTTTATGGTTTAGGTTTGGTTTTTTATTATTTATTTTTCATAGAACCATTATGACTACAGTAGAATCCAAAACATAGACTTAACCTGCATTTCACTTATGACTGGTGACATCAGGTATCTTTCTGCTGTGGTACTGGGCATTCAAACTTTTTAAGAAGTGCCTATTCAGCTCATTTGCCTACTTTGATGGGATCATTTGTTCTTTAATATTTTATAAATACAGACTCAGAGAAAGACATGGCACTTGCTCTGGCAAAAGATGGCAAGAATGACAATATCTTCTTCAGTACCCTCTGGAACAGTAGCTTGTCTGGGTCACCTTCCTTTTAACACTACCTTTTGCACTGATAAATGTAAAGACATATTTTACTAATCAAGAAGATTTTTGCAGAGTTCAACAGAGAGGAAGCCGTTTAGCAGAGAGGCAGCAGCAAAGTCTGAGCAAAAGCAACCCCCCTCCCCAGCCTTTCCACAGGATGTGTGACCATCATGGCTTCCAGCACTTGGAGGTATCTTCTCAGAGTTCTCAGAGTTCTCAGAGCTCCCTGATAGATGGAACAACCCAACCTGAATTTCCACTGTTTTGAGTTATACTCAAGAATAACATTTTCAATTTTAAAATTCTATAAATATAACAGAAAGAGTGATTGGCAAATGAGCTCTACTAAAAACATAATTTCTCAGAATAATTACTTGAAAACATTTTGTTACAAAATAGGTGCTATGAAGATGAAATGAGACAACAGAGGCTGGAAAGTCTGTGAGAAACTAAATGGTGACAAAATGCGAGCATTTCAAATAAAGTTAACTTAATATATTAAAAGGAAAAAGGAATAACAAGGGCTAAAGCTTGTAGAAGGAGAGGTGTGTTTAAAAGTCACAGCTTGTTTACATTTAAGATAAATCACAGTGGATTTCGGTGTGACTGCATATGCTCTCCACAGGGTTAATTTAGAATAGAGATGGAGATGCTAAAACAAGTGTCCAAGCCTCCTTCTCTACATGTTCTATGAGCATCAAACAAGAGTAGGGATCTGAAAGTCTAAAATAGAGATATTTGAACCACTATTATATAAAGCCCAGTAACCGTGTGAACACACACACACAAACACACACATGCACACACACACGTGCACAAAGAGAGAGAGAGGTTGCCATAACTTTGAACAATCTGATATCACCATAACTTTGATATTTTCTATTTGACTCACTCTTGTGAGTGCTGATTGCTGCTCACTGAATTAATTATAAAAACCTTTAATAAGGGGCATATCCAAAGCTTGTGAAACAAAAGCCAGCAGTCATAAACACATGCTATGTGCTGGCACTATTTAAAAAGGGAGCAACCCTGTGAGTCACCACAGCAAGGATCTAAGCAATGGTCCTATTTCCCTCAATGAGCGACAAATGCATCTTATCTCAATGAACTGGAAACAGTATTTCCAGGCCCTGGGTCCTAGGAACACAAAAATTCAATGTTTAAATTTTATCCAGGGGAAATATAATCTCTTTCCTACACAAGTTCTTGATTTGACATTGTGTTTCCAGTGGGTTAGAGAAGGTGACAGTTATTTCGGTATTCTTTCCATGGAGGTTAGGACTCTAGAGTGTGTTGTAGTAACCTGCACACTTGTGCCAATGTCATCCATGTGTGATCCTTCACGTGACCCTGGCAGACCGCTAAGGGACGCTTCCCAGCTTTCCCACAACAGACGCCCTAATCCTATCCTTGTAGCCTCCTGGGTTTTCTGAGATACCTAATGAATCTTCATTTATTTGAAGACTTAAGTCTGTGTGCCGTGAAGTAAAGAACAGAATTCAGCTGGAAACCACAGGACCTCATGAACACAGAATTATTTTTTTATTTAATTATTTACTTATTTATTATTTTTTTGCGCTCAGGCATTACTTAGTATTGTTGTGTGTAAATGAGGAGCTGGGACCCCGGACATTGCCCTGCTCTGTCTTCCCTAACATCAACCACAGAAATACACGTAATGTTATTACAACAGCCTTTCATTTCATTTTTCTTTTCAAATGCAACTCACTGACAATACATTCTATATTCAGCCAGCAGTACACGGGGCTCCTAAATGCAATATATTAAACTGACAACCTATTATTGTCTTAGCGTAACATCTCTCTGCCCTGGTACATAATTAGCTTTAATCTATGCTAATTGCCTGCTGTTAATAAGATTGAGTATGACGACCAAATTCTCTTTTTGGTGTCCAGGCCTGTAATTATCCCTAACATGCAAGCAAATGACACCTAGTGATGACTGTGAACCCTGTAGGTGTTCGGTGACTAGTTACTGCCTCAGCGACTGCAGAACTACTATCAGTCTTTCCTTAACTTTCTCTGGGACCCGGGACAAATCGCTTAACCTCTCTGGGTCCTTATTCCCTCTTTTTCAAAATGGATTCAGCTGGAATAGTGGTATTCAAAACGTTCCCATTAACCAGGCTAAGATTTTCCACATTTCCCCCTTCCCATCAGTAAGGCTTTATGAATTTTATAGGAGTCAACAGACTTAAAAATGGAAATTATGAAAACATTACTAAGACTCTATACAAAAATACATATATAGATAAATTGAACTGTTTATAATCACAAACAAAAAGCGAATTTAATTCTCTTAGAGAAACTACTAAAGGCTTATTAAATTTAAGTTCATATCCGTTTTGCAAGCCCAAGCCCTACATTGAACAACAAGCCACTGTCCCCCCAAAATGCTCCTCTACAAAAAGGTAAATGCACTACTCATGATACAGCAAATAAGGAGGCATCTTGGTTTATTCCATAGCTATTGTTATTACTTTTTAACTTCCAAAACAAAAGCCTAACATTAATGCTTTACAAAGCAAACAGAATGTGCCAGCTCCTGGCCCAGCTGTGTCTCTACCTCCCCTTCTTGGGTGGCCCCATCTTCATTTTGCTTAAGACTAGGAGAAGGACCCACTATAAATAATGCTCAGCTGTCTATCTATGTTTTGCTATGTCTAAATACTGAAATTAACATGGAAGTTTCCAGGTACATATGAAAATAGTGATGATATTTCAAGAATTTCATTCGATTTTTCCATAAAATGGGTATGATATTTATATTCATATTCTGTTGAGTTAAGAAGAAAGGGAAACAAAAATAATATTTTCCCTTACCCAGAAGTAGTTTTGGCAGCTTTGGAGCGCGTAGTGATGCGTTCATCAAGACCATGTTGATAGCTAAGACAAAGTAAGAGTCAAAGTCAATAAGAAATTTTTGTGTGTGCATGCACACACATGCAATGGGAATATAGAATAAACATAACACGTTACAAAGTGTCTATTTCAGATCACTAATTACTTTTGTATTTTGTTTTGTTTTCGGTCAGGGTCTCCCTATGCCCTTTGTAGAGCAGCAGGCCGGTCTTTAACTCTAACTTCTCCTACCTTACCTTTGAGCTCTGAGAGTACATGAGGTGGCTATTACCAACCCTTATAAAGAATTTCACAAGGATTAAGACACTTCCTGGGCCCAATACCCAAGAAGGCAAACGAAATTTGAACCCTGAACATGTATCATGCATGCTCCCTCCTTCCTCTGGCCCTCCTTCAGCTGGAACTCAAGACAGCTGCAGGTGAACTCTAGGCTCTTCCCCTGAGCATCCTTCAGATGGAAGTCAGGACACCTGCGGGTGAACTCTGGGCTCTTCCCCTGAATACCCATCCTCCCCATCATGTCTGCAATAGCTCCTTCCATCTGCATGGTCCATACCGACATTATCCGCACAGCCGCTTTATGAGTGATAGCGTGGAGTTTCTCCGCCATGCTTGTGTTAACTATTGCTCCAATTTATAAATGGTCTTGATTCCTCAAGAACAGAAGTTCAATGTCATGCAAAAATATTCTAATTAACTATAAACCTGTTACAGTGCCAGTTTTCTCACAAGTCATTGAAATATTAATCCTTGTGATTATGAGAGCCGCAAATTGATATTCTTTAGTTTAGTCATTTTATACAAATAACTTATTAACTAATAATTTGCAGTATGAGCCTACTTATGTGATTACTGTGTCACAAGGAATTTCTCAAGTAGTAATTTTACAGAATTAGCATCAGTATTATCATCTTAAACAAAAGTATAGTGAAATAAATTGAAGCAATAATAAAAGAAAACCCTGTCTAGTATTTCACAGATCAGCAAATCAGGTTCTCATTTTTTATTCCCGCCTTTTAAATATCTTTAACCAAATAAGCCTACTCCTTCTACATAAAGTGGAGGAAAATTTTGTTTGTTCATTTGTTTGTTTGCTGAGGGGGTCGCCTTGGTCAGAAGGTCCAAGTCTTGGCTCCTGAAAGTAATACATTGCAATATCTGACAAGGTCAACTAAAAACAATCATTTTATACTTCTCAACCTCAATATCAAATCAAATTTATATTTAGTATTTGAAACTCCATCAGGACTTGAATCCTCTTCTTAAATAAACTTAATTATATACAATTTACAAACAAAAAAAATCACACACTGAAATGAACCAGACACAAAGTCTATGCATCATCACCATGGTTCCTCTGTGGTTAGAATGGCCACTCAGAACTGAAGCCCAGGTGCTCTGCACTGAACTTTATACTTTGGCTGTAAAGTTTTTATTTGGAAGTGTCTATTTGGTCTCTAGATTCAGGGCCTGACAAGAGGTTTTATTCTCATTTGGGTTATGAAGATCTCAGGACAACTTAGCACTAAAGATTCAGACACAGGATGACAACATCTTCAGCTTAGCCTTACTGTGATGAAATCATTTACGCAAGGCAGGGCAGCCGGCTGTGTTTAAGACGTTGCTTTAACTACACTATGAATTGAACCACCTCTCCCTTCCAAATACAAACTATCTAGGCTAAGGGTCATCTGACTAAGGCCACCCAAGATACATTCCTCCTGCTCACTGGTTTTATAATATTTACTAGAACATAATCGGTAACGCTTGGTACACAAACGTAAAGTCTGTAATTTGAACTCCTAGGACCCGTGTGAGATGCTAGGCAGGTAAGACGGATGGCGAGAGGACTGACAGATTCGCCAGAGCATGCTGGCTACCTAGAGAAGCTAAATTGTAGCTGGACCAGCCTTACCCATGAGCTGTGGTTTCAAGTGAGATATGGCCTCAGGAACAGAAGGGGAAAGCAGCTGGGGAGGACACACTATGTCAGCCTTTGACCTCAACATACACACAATACATGAATCAGACCCACACATAGATCCACAAACATGAGAAGACAAATGCATGTGTGCACGCATGCGCGCGCGCGCGCGCGCGCACACACACACACACACACACACACACACACACACACACACACACACACACACACACACACACTGACTTCCTAGCTTTAGAGCTGGCTGGGTTTTACACAAAAAAAGAAAAAGGAATAAATGGAAAAGAGGAAGAAGACAGGAGAACCTTTTGCCATCTTCAGACCTTGATTTCAGCTGCTTTGTTTTAAGAAATCCTTTTAGGATGCTGCCTTATCCCGTGGGAATTCCGATTCACTTTAAGCACCAAGCATGGAATACAAACGCTACATTGGAATGAGTTCATCTCTGCGTTTCAAGAAATTCCTGATTCCCGCCACAGTCCATAGCCAGGGAAGCCCGTGTAGTACCAGGTTCAGGACCAGCCTGTGAGTTGGTGACATACCTGTTTGTGTTTTTGCATCCCCTCTGAGGGATGTCTCTAGGACAGTATAAACTGTTTCTCAGATTTTTGAGAGTGAAATGGAACAAACAAAGGCGAGAGAAAAGTTTCTTACCCTTGGTCAGCTCTGTTGGTTGCGGGCACAGCTCTGATGAAACTGTCAAGACTTTGACTCCTTAAAAATAAAGAAGAAAGAACCTTATTAATTGAGTTACATAAAATGGTTGAAATTACTTGTTAAAACTGATATTTTATTATAAAAGATTTACTAAAACCTTGACACCAGCTTTTGCTGAAATTTAGTATTGGAATTGGTTCTGGAAGTATCCAGAAAACAGACAGCTCCGGTTCTTAGTTAATGACAAAGCCAAAGTCCAAACAAACTGAGCAGTCCTGACTAGTCCAAAATGACACCTAGCCTTATGTCTGTGGGTTCTAGCCTACCAGGCTCTTCCCTCTTCTACACTGTCCTTCTGCCAAAAGGAGCAAACCAATAACAATGTTTTCTGTAATTATTGAAAATCAACTTGAACCTAAATGATCAAAGGTACCTTCCCTGTACTGGAAATCACCTGAGCAAAACCTCTAATGTCTCAGACATGAGAGGTCAGGGTTGTCACTTCAGTCGGATCAGTCAATTTTAACTGATGACGTAATTAACCTTATAATCACTGATGGGCATGAAACCAGAGGGAGGAGCATGTTAAATCTTACCCTTGAAAACTGATTAACATCTTTGGAACTTTAAATAGACAGAAAAAAATCCACTCAATAAAAATGGAATTAAATCAACGGGTCATTTCACCTTGAATCCTATGAACCTATATGTCCTCAAAATAAATTTTAGTATTAAGTTTTGACAGAAATCAATACTGGTCTAAATCTTCAGCTTACAGGAGTAAAGTTTCAGCCTTTGAACAAATCAGTGATATACTGGCTTCATTTCCCACTTATTCTCAAAACAAACCCTAACATTAGGGCATGGAGGAGATAGTTTTTCATTAGCTCATTTTGGAACAAAGCAATGGTTTACCCCAAAACTTATCCTGCCTCGAGAAGCAGCCATGCTGATCCTGGAGCCGCAACTAAATGGTGTTTTGATAATAATTTCCATCTATAGCACTTTTGTTTTAAAGGGATCTTATAACCATTATTCTGCTTGATCCTTCTTGCTCCCTGCTGCCAATGACAGAATAAGCCCATGACCCTCATGCTGTGACTGGCCAGCTGCTGCTCAGTGTCCGTGGGACTTGCTCAGAACCACAATGAGCTTTTGACTTTCTGGGTCCACATACCCCAGCTTTTCTATTCATAAGTGTTACTACATACTGATACAGGAAAGAAGAGAGATAAGACATAATTCTCTCACCCGCGGTTACTCTTGTTTACTTCCGGGGTGACTTTGATCAGATTGTCAAGGCTCTGGCCCCTTTAAAACATTGAAAAAATGTAGGGTTAATGGTAGATTTTCAACTAGTAGAATGAAACTATTAATTAAGTCTCAGAAACAGTATAAACACTTATTGAGACCATGCCAAAGAGTGAGACAATATTTAATCTTGCAGATATTTGTCAACCACTTCCAAGTATACAAAACATTTATTAATTAGATCATATACTTGCCCCATAGACCATTCCAGAAAACATTCTCTCTTGGTAGCAACCTTCAACACGTAAAAGAAACTTTTAAAAAATCTACATTTTGTTGATATTTTTAGCAAGTTTTCTATTACAAAGCTGCATTAAGATAAATATACTAATTTGTTTAAAATGCACCATAATACAACCTGGTATCTACTTCTGGTAATGACACATTGCAACTGATTGTTTTAGAAACCAAATGGTAAGAAAACTAAAGTCGATTGACTTCTGAAATGGACCAGGATGTAAGCCATATTGGCTGAACTATGAACTCCACAGTTGCTGGAAACACTTGAGAGCTTGATTGTTGGCCTTAGCTACATGCCTGCTTCTGATCTTCCTGGAACGATGCCTCTTCTATTGCATATGCATGTGCTTTTACATACGTCTCACCAGTGAACATGCCTCTGATTTACAGAGGGTGCCACATGGGAAGAAGAGCCTCCTCAGAAGCAAGCCTCACCACTCTCTCCACACTCGGTGACCTCACGAAGATGTCTCTGAGGTTTCATTTACACAACATCAAAGATACAGTATTTAGAAGCAACCAGATGTGGACCCAAGTTTTGATCCAGATGTCTCAAGATGTGATTCTCAGACTAAAGACAACAGAGAAAATATGTGGACTCTTGTTATGACAATAATGAAACAATTAACCCCACAGAAACAATTGCTGTATTCTACATTAGCCCTTGATGTTTTTCACCTAAATGAAGCCTATGGGATTTGAATCACATGGTCCTAGGAAAAAAATCCCAGGTTACAAGAGGAAGATTTTAGTGTTCAAATAAATAATAGATCAGCAAGTGCCATAAACCCTTCCTTAGAGAGTGTCAGTTGAGGAGTTTGCTTTCATTATATTGTGTAGATTTCGGTCTCTTTAGACATTAAATGAGCCATAAAAACTGTATAGGGCTATTTAAAATATTATTGCATAAGTCAATAAGAAAAATCTAATTAATGTGGTAATCTAATTATTATAATGATATACTATTTGAAGTTTAACTGTGCGAATCATTGCCTCATGGTGTATGTATCATCAGTATTTATATGTTCTTGCCATCCACAAATAGCAAAGACCAGTGATCTGGACTCTGCAAAGTGGTGGGGTAGATATGATCAAAACAGACTTCCAGACTGCGGAAAAGCAGAACACAGACAAACACCTAAGTGGATGGCACAATTTTCAGCTAACAGTACATGCTACACTTTAAAAGAGTATTTGGTGTTTGCAAAGCTGAGGACAAGTGAGGGTATAATTTAATCATATTCAGTCACCAAAAGTGACCTGTTTAAAAGGAAGGCCATATGGTAATAGCACTCCAGAAAATGGGCACAACATGTATAAATACCTTAAGTCAAGAATAAGCCTGAAATACAAAAGGTTGATTTGATAGAACTTTATTGAGAAAGTAAAAGGCTATCTCTAAGCATTAGAATTTTATTTCACCAGTGATGGAAAAACAGTGAAAGTTTTCTGATAAAGAAGGAAGCTTTCTTTCTCTCCTCTCTCTCTCTCTTTCTCTGTCTCTCTGTGTGCATGTGCATGCGTGCATACATGCCAGAGGTTGATCTCTTGTATTTTCCTGTATCACTCTTCGTGTTATTTTTTATTTGAGAAAAAAGCTTCTTACTTAATAAAGAGCTCACTAATTTGGTAAGACTAGCCAGACAGCTATGCCTAGGGATCCTCCTGTCTCTGTCTTCTTAGGGCTGACATTGCAGGACCATGCTGCAATGCCTGACTTTTTCAAGGATGATGAGAATTGAATTTAGGTTCTCACGCTTTGTTACTGACAGAGTCCCTAACTATATATTTAAAATATCTACAGAGTTTTAGGATGTAAAAAGTCAATTAAAAGTACTATCTTTAAAAGTCCATAGAAAGCACACACGTACAAATACAGACACACATTTCACATGTGCTCTCACACATACATACATATAAATATATACATGTACTCACATATGCATACACAAAAGAACACTCAATCATTATTTTTATATATACAATAATTCACTTGTACAAAAACATATATTCACACATTCATGTACATGTCCACATGCACACATACACAGGCACACATCTCCACTTGTGAGCATACACATGAGCTTATATAGGATGCACACATGCAAGCAAGCATTTGAAAGATACGCACATTAGCACATACCCATTTTAATATAAAGAATGATAGGCCACAGTTTAAAGTTTTTAAACAAATATTAAGTAGGAAAATAATTTTAGATGTCAAGATGAACTAAATGTATGTAGACTGTCTAGACCATTATAAAAATATAATTAACCTGAATGTTTTTCTAACACTAACTTCTGATTCATTTTTTATATCTAGTATGTGTTGAACACAAGAGTAGTATGATTCCTCTTTAGTAGGTGACTATGACAGCTAGTTTTATGTCAACTTGTCACATGCTAGAATCATTTTGGAAGAGGTAACCTCAATTCAGAAAATGCCCCTACCTGATTTGCCTTTAATCAAAACTTTAGTGCATTTTCTTGATTGATATTTGATGTGTGTGCACCTACCCCATAGGCAAGTGATGCCACCCCTGGGCAGGGTGGTCCAGGATGGTATAAATAACCATAGTGAGCAAGCTGTGAAGAGCAAACCAGTAAGCATCACTTCCTTGTGGCCTCTGTGCCAGTTCCTGCCTCAGGGTTCCTGCCCTGTTTTTTCCTGCCCTGACTTCTCCTAGAGATTGGCTCTGATATAAACTGTGAGGTAAAATAAACCACTTCCTCCCCAAGTTGCTCATGACAGTAGTTGTTATTGTGGTGGTGTAAAAGTAACTTGAGGCATTGAGTAAACAGGGCCAGTGACACAGTCAGAAGCTGACCTTGAACCAGGGCTTTCAGATTCCCTGTTTGCATCAACATCTCAGTTATCTTCCTGAACCACTTAAGGAGTCAAAGACACCAATGCTTTGTTTGTTTTGTTACGAGGAGGCAAGAATTTGTTGTTTTGCCAAATTCACTGGGTGGTTGTGCCTCTGATTGTACCACACAGCCAAAAGCTGGGCAGCTTGGCACTGTGTGCAAAAGCTTTTAGCTAGATGAGCCTTTCCCTCCGGGGCACTGGTGACACATTTCAGAATGAACAAATAATGTCATATACTGAGTTAACTAAGTGGAAAAGAGTTCATGGAATTATTTGATATACCATTTTCAGCTACACGCCAACAAGTTCAGTTTCAAAATACAGTTCACATGTACATACACACATGCACACAATCCTGTATACACATGTACATACATAAGCTTGTATATATACTCTACTCTTACATATACACATGCTCTTATGTATACATCTACTAATATACTCACTCACACACTTTTATAGATATAATTCTCAAACATACACTTCACACACTATTTATACATACACATATGCACTAATGCAAGGTGGAATATCATAGCTGAGAAGCTTATTCAAAACTGTCCTGTAATTTCTTAAAAATAACAGGTAACAAATGCCACCAAAGTACAAATGACCAAAGTAATGCAAACAACCCTGTAGTAGGGAGGAGAGGGCTACATTCCTGGCACCTTATACCTGAAATAATTACACAGAAACTGTATTCATTTAAACACTGCCTGGCCCATAAGCTCTAGCCTCTTCTTGGCCAACTCTCACATCTTAAACTAACCCATATCTGTGTTATCACCACGGGGTCATGGCTTACCAGGAAGATTCTAACCTATGTCCATCTCAGGCCAGAGAAACATGGCGTCTGCCACATTGCCTTCTCTCTCCCAGCCTTCTGTTCTGTCTATTCCACCCACCTAAGGGCTGCCCTATCAAAAGGCCAAGGCAGTCTCCTTATTCAACCAATGAATGCAACACACAAACACAGAAGACCCTCCTACATCACAACCCTATGCATTACTCCTATCAAGCTGCCATGTTGGAGAAAATAAAAAAGGTGTTTGGGCTTGAAGTTCAATTCACTGTCCCAAAAGTGAACATTGGTGTTCTAACGCATATAATGCCTGGCCGAGGAACGCTCTAGACACATTACCTCTTCATATTTGTATGTGTCTCAGGATTCACTTTAATCAATCCATCAAGGTCTTGTTTCCTTTGGAAAAGGAAATTAGTTCCAATGTCATTAAAATAAAACAGTAATCAAATGAATAATAGCTCAGATATTAAGAAGTGATAAATGTAAAGTTCTTTGCACCAGTGTGGACATTTAAAGTTCTAAATGAAAACGGCAGCTGTCTTACACCTCACAATGAAGGCCATTTCAGGGTGTGCATTTGCTAACAATGTGCATACACATGTACTGTCTGTTCTGTTCTCAGAACACAGGGACACGTGCCACTTCGGCCTGAACAGAGTCAGCCTTGTCTGCAGATCCGTCTAGTTAGATCACATCTAACAGGCCACGGTGAAGCAAGGTAAGTTAGATGAAGTTAGTCACTGGGACTAGACTGAAGACAAATTACTATTCAAATAATTGATACAACCTCTTTTTTGTTTGTTTCTTTAATAATAAGAAAATAGTGATACAACATAATGATTTAACAAAATTGAAAATACTGAGAAAGCATGCCCTCATATAAACCCATATAGTGCCCATGTTGAAACCTTTTAAATATCTTTTGCCTCAAAGTAAGTTATTTTAAGAAACAGAGAGCAAGATTTAGAATGTCATTACATAGTAGGAAACATAATGACCCACTTCTTAATGGATCTACATGCTGGCCCATCAGAAATCAAGAGGAGCATAAACTATGCTCCAAGTGGACAGTGGGGGATGGTAAAAGTGGGGAGTGAGTACCAAAGGCATCATAGCTCTGGACAGGTGATGCAGCAGTGAGTCCTTCCTCCCACTTAGGTACTGGCCCAGCCTGTCCTTGGGCTGCAGCTGAAACCACCAGAAGAGGTGACTGACTGTAGGAGTCTTAGTCAAGCTGGCTTAAGGTGTGGAAAGCCCATATGTATATATGTTGCTTTTATTAGTTAATGAATAAAGAAGCTGCCTTGACCTGTGATAGGGTAGAGTAGAACTAGGTGGAGAAAACTAAACTGAATGCTGGGAGAAAGAAGGTGGAGTCAGGGAGAAGCCATGTAGCCCCGCCAGGATGGAAACTTGCCAGAAAGCCACAGCCACGTGGCAATACACAGATCAATAGAAATGGGTTAAATTAAGATGTAAGAGCAAGATAATAAGAAGCTAGAGCTAATAGGCCAACCAGTTTGATTTAATTAATACAATTTCTGTGTGGTTATTTCGGGGCTGAGCAGCCAGCCTCGTACAACAGGCTTGGCTGTCTGTGTCATTCTGGAAATGTGCTTTGGAAACTATGTGAAGGCTGCATTCTTTAGATAAAGAATTCTACTCTCTCATCAATCCTTAAAAAGAAATCAATGCCCCAAATCAAAAAGTAACTCAATATTAAATATTGAGATGATTATTTTAAAATAAATATATTCATGGAAGACAAGGATCAATGGCCACATCACCCATCCTTCTTGGCTAATTCTGTACTTTAAATTATGGTTATGAAGATAAAACATCAAATCATTTGCCTTCGGATTATCACGTAGAAATCAGAATCAGAGACATTAGTGAGACTTACCCAGAGGTGTTCTCATGTCCTTTGGGCTTGATCTTCATAACATTGTCAAGCTCCCTACCTCTTATGAAAAGAATGTTTGGATTAGTTTCATGGTATTTCCATAGAATTGGATAGAAATCCACCCTTTCTATATCTTTAGTGATTAATTCAAGCTTTTGGAGAAAATTATTATCCTGATATCAAATATGTTTTAGTATAAAATTTATCAAGCAATACAGTTAAATAAATCTCCAAGATTTCATCATGCTACATATAAATGTAAATTTTGATGTAATAACAATAACAGGGCTGCAGAAGGAGAACACAAAAGAGAGGAGACGTATTCAAAGCTGCGATTCCCTGCGCACCGCTGAGAAGGCCACCAGTTAAGCCAAGAGGAGTCTGAGACTCGGAGACAACCAGGCAGTTCTCACCTTCTGCTGCTTTTGTCTGCTGTGACACTCATTTTGGTAACTGGTCTGAGGCCTTGGCTTCATTGGGGAGAAAAAGTCATCAGAACTGAAGTCAACACCAAGGAAACAGTGTCTTCCACACAGGAGCACTGACACACATATGGCCTCATGCAGACTATGGCCGAGTACACAGAGTCTACACAGGGTCAAGCCAGATGGGAGCCCAGCACTGACAGGGAGAGGTGGTCAACTCTCTCCCATCTCTATCCAAGAAACTTTCCCTAACTGACAACCGATTGCAAAGGAAAGGTTCTATCCAATGGAGCATATAAACCTCACTTACTGCCTAGCAGTAGATGACCAAAGCCAAATGAACTCAATGGTGTTTTAGAATTTGCCTGTCTTATATTTGACATTACTTTTTGCTACAAGCCGCAATATTATAATTGCTCAGCCATCTTTTTGTGAGTGACTTATCAGAACCAAGAGATCCTGTAAAGTCTAAACCAAACAGCAAGGCTCTCTTTGTGACTAAGCGGCCGAACTTTGCTGTAGATTTTTTCACTGTAGCTGAATTCCCTTTCTGTTACATATTCCCACAGTTCACAACAGTTTCCCACTGCCAGGCCTTGTTTCTCTCTCCTAGGTAAGCACAGAGATCCACCTTGCTGCAATTCTCTTTATCAGCAGGTATTGGTCAATGCTTAGGGTCCAGGCATGGAACATCCCATCTAAGATATTCACAGAGCTCTGAGGACATAAAATCACTACCTGCCCACAGCTGCTGCTCTGGTTTTACCCTACATCACCCATGATCAGAACGGTTGATAACAGTGTAGCCTGGAACTGACAATTTAGAGGCCTGGGTTTCTTCTTCACTTAGAGCAGAACTCCAGACCCAGGCCCATAGGAACTGCAGTGTCTGATGTATGTGCTATCTGATCAAGAGCCATCAGGTTCTCCCTGACTGTTTACATAGGTTGCCTGGTTACCTGGTAACCTCTATGCTTGCTAGGAAGAAAGTAGTGGCGCGCTGATTTAAACAATCTATGCTGTATTCATAATTTTACTGAAAATAAACCTTTTATCCCTTTACTAACCACCTAATATTGTAGCACACTAACCTCCCCCCAAAGAATCCTTTGATGATTTAATTCCTTTCTTAACTAACTTTCTCCATTAAGGAGTTCACTGGACGTGTTCTGGCCACTCCCATGGATCTGTGTGTGTCTGTGAAAACTCTTATCTGATTTTCTATGGAGCAAAAGAATTCTGATCCTGGAACCTGCGAGGGCTGGGGAATTGCTGGTTTTATGGGCACATATGACTGAAAACATTTGTAATGGGGAGGACAAAGAAGACCAATGTAGAATTAAGACCAGTGTAGGACAAGGGAGAACAAGAAAGAAGAATGAGAAATGATGGACTGGAGAGAGAAGAACAAAGAAACATGAACAGATGATTCCTGTTGTGAGTAGATTTCTTACCCCTTGGATCTTTACCCTCAGATTTCTAGCCCCCCTTTAGCTATTTATCATGTCCTTAAGTGAACCCTGAAAGGGAGTTTTAAAGGCAAGAACTTTTAAGGCTTTCTAAAAGTTTTTATTTTACTAGTCTTTTGTATGTTATGATTTTTGATTTTTTGTTTTTATATGTGTGAGTGTGTGTGTGCATGCACGTGTGTGTGTATGTATGTGTGTTTATGGTTTCTTGTGCTTTTTCATTGTTGGGTTTTTTCTGGTTCATTGTTTTTTATCTGCATGTTTTGTTTTGTTTTTCTAAAGAAAAAAAGAAAGGAAGGAAGGTAGGAAGGAAGGGAGGGAGGGAGGGAGGGAGGAAGGAAGGAAGGAAGGAAGGAAGGAAAAAGCTGTTAAATTTAATAAGGAGGTGGAGAGAATCTGGGGAGAGGAAACCATGATCAGAATATATTATATGAATTTTCAATTAAAAATATTACATCAAATTGCTTGCAATATTTGCAATATTCTCAGAAAACCATTGTGCTGGCTAGTTTTATGCCAACTTGACAAAATCTAAAGTCACCTGAGAGGGGGGAACCTCAATGAAAAAAATGCTTCTATAAGATGGGGTTGTATACAAGCCTATAGAGAATTTTCTTAGTGATTTATGGGGGAGGGTCCAACCCATGGTGGGTAGTGCCATCATTTGGTTGGAGGGCCTGCTTTGAAAGCAGACTAAGCAAGTTTGGGAAGCAAGCTGGCAGGCAGCACCCCTCCATGGACTCTGCATCAGTTCTTGCTTCAAGGTTCCTGCCCTTCTTGATTCCTGTTTTGACTTCCTTCAATGATGAATGGTCCTGTGGAAATGTAAGCTAAATGAACACTTTCCTCCCCAAATTGCTTGGGCCATACTGTTCCATCTCATCAATAATAACCCTAACTGTGTAAATGAGAACATGCCTGAATATGGTGTCTGATGTTTCTAGAAACAACTGACCAGGAAGGTCTTTGTTTTAATTACCGTTGACTAACGGTATATTATATGTGGTGTGTGTGTGAATTCAAGTTCATATATGTGGTGTGTGTGTGTGAATTCAAGTTCATATATGTGGTGTGTGTGTGAATTCAAGTGAATGTCATGTGTGCATGTGGGCATTTGTGTATAAGAGTATGATTATGTGCTTGTGAATCCCAGAGATCAGCATTAAGTTTCCAACTCTATTACTTTTTACCTTACATCTCTTATTGAAGCTGGAGGTCAGAGATTCAGTTATGCTGGTTACTCAGCAAGGTCCAGGCATTCCCCTGTCTCCTACTCCTTAAATCCTAGGGTTTCTGATGCTCCCCATTTACCAATGCTGGGGATCTGAACTAATGTCCATGTGTTTGCACGGCAGGTATTTTACTGACTGAGCCATCTATCTCCTTACCCCATTTCCTAGCTTCCTATCTTAATCGATTTTCACAGTGGTACTTGATTTAAACCAGTCTTCATCATGTTTCTTATTTTGCAATTTTTCCTTACATTTCTTGATTCACATTAAAAATTGCTAAGTGTTTTTATTAAGAAAATACAGAATGAGAGATTTGGTAGAGAATTTGCATGGCCACCTTTTAGAAATGGCAGGGGTTGTATTCCTTTAACCCACTATTTCTGATAAATCTAAAGAGTTCATCTGTAGCAGACAATATAGTGTAACACGCCCAGGCTGACAAGGTTTAAAAGGCTAACAGAAGGAAAGACCCCTGCCAATGAATGTGTTTTACTTACCCTTTCTCTTTGTCCGTCCTTTGATGGATTTTCTTAAGACTCCCAAAGGCTGGATTCCTTTAGAGTGTTGGAGTTGGGGGAAAAAATGGTGTGTGAGAAACTCAGCGACGTGTTCAGCGTCTCTTAGGACAGCTGAAGATTACTCACAGCAGGAATGAGATATAACAGGGCCTAACGCACTGGAGAGTCTTAGAAATGCCTAATTCAAGCAGCATAAAAAGTCCAATATCAAGATATCAACCATTACTCAGTACAACTTAATGAGTTTGAATGCAAACCTTTCTCCCCAACCTCAGCCTTTTCTTTGGGGGGGGATAGATAAGAAGGAGGCTAAATTTGATATGTGCTTTGGGATTTTATCCTATTTAAGCACAAAAATTCTTTCATGCTAGGTAAAAATCAATAATTGATCGATACTCTAAATGGAAATATTTTGAGGACTTGAAGAAGTTATTCCCCATAAAAGTTTCCAGGGTGTCCTGAAACAGTCAACATCACTGACTTTAGTACCTTATGTAAACTTATCACATAGAATAAAACTTTAATATACAAAAAATCTAATAATTATAAGAGGCTACTGGTTTCCCATTACTATAATCCAAGCACCTGAAATGCTGAGGCAGGAGGATTGTGTTTTTGAGGTTGACTGAAGCTACATGACAAGATCTTCTCTTAGAACAATAAAGAACTGAAGGCTAAGCAGTCCCCTAATACTACACAACCAAGTGCTGCACATTGACATTAACATTTTCATCTCTGATTGATTTCATTGTGACAAAATTATTGGCACATTAAGTCACCTATAATACACCAGCATGCCACTGTGACTGTTACTAAGAGTGCTGCCCATCATAGAGACTTTGCTGTGTGTTCCAGATCAGAAATCTGATAGGACTGACTTAGAAGACTAGGGTATCATTCCATGCACACGCTGACACAGATAAATAGTTTTGAATAATAAACGTGACAACAGAAATAACTGTCATCTTATAAAAGCAAGTTTAATGGCTAACCAAACACAAAGTAAGTGGCCACTCTGGTGAGAAGTGCAAGAAATCTCAGAAATCCTTAACCTTTGCCATTCCTGACAGCTCAGAAAATGTTATTTAATTAGACTGTCAGAAATTGTATTTCTTTCGATGTGAAAAATGATATCAGTAATGAAAAGCCAAATTTCTAGTTAGTTACTGTCAGTTTAAAATTGCAAATGCATCTCTCAAAAGCTACTAATTCAGTTTTTAATCACCAATTAACCTGCTTCAAAATTTTTCAGTGTCTTTCAATATCAAGATATTTACAAATACTTATGAAAAAATAAACATAAGAAGTGTGACCAAGATCCCATCTAAGTAGTGCCTTCTACACTTTGAGGACTTCAGTTTTGAGTAGAACCAAAGTTGTCTTGTGCTCAATATACTCAGTCCATAAGCTGCTTCTAGTAAGCAGTTGGGTTCCCTTCAGTTTTAATATGAAAGGGTGTGTGGACACCACCTAGGCCACACTCTTCTCCTTATGAGATGAGGAAATTAAGGGACCTGACCAGGTCACTGAGATTCACAATGGTGTCAGAGCCTCTACTGTGGCACCCAGCAGCCTTCTCTGACCCTTACCCAGAGTCTGTGCCACCAGACTGCCTGACCCTAGCAGGAGAACACAAGGCAGTCAAAGGGTCACCCAAAGTGGCCTGCCTTGACAGACTCTTACCCTTTGGCATCTCCTTCCATCTGGGTGTTCATATAGATGAGACTTTCAAGACTCTGGGCTCTGGAAACAAAAAGGATTGCAATAAAAACTGCATGTTGAACTGAAATTGTGTGGTATCTTGAAAGGTCAGATATAATAAACATTTTCTATGAATTGCTCATTTACTCTCATTGAATGGAAGAGCAGAGATCCTTCCGGGCAATTATGTCTGAACTAAATGTACAATGCTAGGAGAGCTAGCGCATCTGCTGGTGTGTTTATCTGCCAGAGGATGCAGCTCCCTTCCCACCACCTCCACCATCTGAAGGAGCAAGGCAAAGAGTCTGAGACACAGGGCTTCTAGAGTAAACAGATACACTTACCTTTTATCTATCTGTTGTGCCTTCAGGTTTGCTCGGAAGAGGCCATCAAGACCTTGATTTCTTTAAATATATTAATTTAAAAATCTCATCAGTAATAATGACAGATGCTTAACTATAAAAAGCTCACACCAGTTGACATGTAAAATAGAAGCTGGCTGGGAAAGATGAGCTATGGCCCTGGAAACTGCTTTATTCTACATAGGTGTTTTCCCAAATCCCAATTTAAATTACAATAAATCTTAGAGGACATGGACCCAAAGAGATAAACTGGGGATATGCAGACCATAATAAATCTATAGAAATGCTGTTTAGGTCCATGAAATATTTCCTTTTTATTTATCTTTTATTCTTTTCTGAAAAAAAAAAGTATGTGTATGGATGTTCTTCCAGCCTGTCTATGCATGATGTTCTATCCTTGGTTCCTGCAAAGGTCAGAAGAGGGCATCAGGTCCCCTGGAACTAGAGGGGAAAGCTGTGAGCCACTATGTGGGTGCTGGGATCCAAACCCTGGTCCTTTGAAAGAGCATCAAGTACGCTTAACCTCTGAGCCTCTCCAGCCCCAGTTTCTTTCTTTTTATTTTTGAAATTAAAATATGATTACATTATTCTCCCTTTCCTCTCTGCCACCCCTCCAATGCACACTGCTCTCCCAGATTCATGGTCTCTTGCATCTTTTTCTTTAATTGCTGATGTATATTATATGTATTTCATTTTAACATAAACCAGTATTTGTAGAGCTATCCATGATGGAAGACATGACATTTCAGGGCATCCCGAAAACGCCCTGCAGCACTGACTCCCAGTTCCCATGTGGCTTCCTCAATCGGTACCAAAATGCTGTGACAAGACATTTTCTCTTCCTCTTGCCCTGGTTCCTCCACTGCCTGTGCCTCATGAGGTAAGTCACATCCACTCATTCACACCTGCATCTACAGCTCCTGATCTAAAACCTCCTGACTGCGAAGATGAGGAAACCAAAGAGCAGCAAATCTAGGTGACTTGTTGGCATTCATCCCACAGATCACTATTATCAAAACAGTATGTAAAAACCATATTTCACAGTGTTAGGTCAATGAAATCGGTGTACATTTCTTTATTGCTTTCTTCCCTTCGGTATCTGCTGATCCTTTCTGCCTCCATCATTAATTTGTCTCTCCTAGAATATTTTATTTTTGATTGCAAGTCATTCAAAACTTGGAGATAATAGTAACAGAGATATTAGTGGTTCAACTCAAAATATTCAGCAATCAAGTGAAACTGTATGCATATAAATGTGTTAAAAATACCAGAAACTTTGGTATATGTATAAACATACAGCTATTTTAAATTTCATGGAACATGAAAATCAAAGATACATAACTATTCGTGCTTTAATAACTTTGATTATTTCTCCAAGCTCTTAATCCAAGATTTGTGAGGCATTACTAACTATTCAGATTTGTTGATCCTACTCTAAAACAGAGCATTGTTTTTAATTCTGGAAAGATGATAGAAGAAATCACAATGTTCAGTTCAACAATAACAAGAAAAATGGACCTTTTTAATCCTCACCTGTTCAAGCTTTTGTTCATTCTGATGAGATTGTCCAGTTCTTCACTTTGGGAAGAGAAAACAAAATCTAATATTAGTTTAAAAACAAAACAACAACAACAACAAAACCCTTCCTAGAGTCAAAGGGCAGATTAGCCTTAAAATAACTCTGAGTACTCAGAAACAGAACATGAGCCCCCATGTTAATTATCTGTGAAACTCTATTTATCCTTCAAGGTGTTCCCCAAATGCCATGCTGCCGAAGATGCCTTTCCTGGCTCACTAGCTGGAGTCTCCGCTATGTGTGGAACTCTTACAGCATGTAGAGGGTTTGTATCTACTCTAGGGGACTTTGTGGCAGTATGTATTATAGTGATAGCAATTGTGCTTTTGTTGCATGTGAACGTCCCTTCCCATGTGCACCGCTTAGAATTCAGGGCTGCATTTTACAATGCATCCTTCAGTCTTTAATAATTACCCTTAGGTAGATGTTTAATACTCTCTTTTAACTACTTCAACAAGTACAGGAACACTGGCCAACTATAGAGTCTATTCTCACATAATGTAGTTGCACAGAAAGTAACTGCTCAGAAGACACTGCCTTACTCCCTAAACTCTACTACAATTTCATTCTAGGTCAACTAAACTCACAAGATTGCTTCCATCTTTGAGAACTGAAAAGCCTCTTTCTGGAAACCTTTTCCTGGGGTGAACTCTTCAAGGTAAGGTTCTGTGTTGGATAATTTCCCTTAAATCATGGGCTCAGCTCTCCTCCCCAAGCAGGGAGCTGGTCTAGGATGCTCCCCAGGAGTGTTCCACCCAGTGTGCCCTCTCCACCGATTTTCTTTCCTTCTTCCATCTACTCTCAACCCCACTCTTCTTGCCTTCCTCGTTTAGTGTGTCCATTCACATATCTTGGTTCTCTCTTCTGGCTGCTATAAAGTCACACATGTCCCCAGCTTTCTCAACATTCTTCTTTCTGCTTGCGCCATCTCTGGTGTAGATCAGGAGACCAGGATTTATACCTTCAAGCTTCAATGTGAGAGACAGCTACACTGCCACCTAAGGACATCATGCTTCATCGGTGGCCCTGATGAATTGCTTCAGCTCACGTTGAGACAATGTTCCCATAGGTAAAATAATAATGCTAATCATGTTCGTCTTTAAAAAGAATCGGCTAGTATACGGTTCTGAGCACAGTGCCTAGAAAGATTCTCACCTAATCTTAGCCATTATAATAAATAGGACTTTGTCATTATTTTTCATGCTTGTTATATTTGCCTTTTCAATTAAATTGGTAGACAGGAAGATACTGTCCCAGCTTCAGCAAGACAGAGTGGATGAGCCTGTCCTTTGTAATGTTAAGTAACCCACTATTGCCAGAACTGTCCAGGACAGTCCTCCCAAGCCCTTCTTTGCCATGTTCAATCCATCACCAATATGTAGGTGATTCATTGAAAGTGGCTTTGCCCATTTAATGATCAGACTGAAAGCTGAGAACGGACAGTGAAAGGTTTAGAAAACAGTTATTGGCCCTGACAGAAAAGGGAAAGGAGTAATATTTTACCCTCATGGGAAACAAACTGCCTAGTGCCCAAACATGGTGTTCTGTTATTGTGTCTTGCTTGAAATGCTACCTGATAAGCAAAGACTAGCTGAAAATTTCTTTCTATCCCAAGGGAAAGAGCAACTGTAAGAATCCTGTACATTTTAGCCCCAGACCTTTGTGGCTGGCGTGAGCCACAATGATAAGATTTTTCAGGATTCAGGGTCTCTGGTGTTTATCACAAGCAAATTGGCATAAATCATGAGAAGACACTCGGTGGTAAATTAAACACCTTGGAGACAGCATTCTGGATGAAGAGCCCAAGCTTTCAAAATGACTGTAAATTGATAAAAAGCTTTAGATATTAAGTTTCGCCTTTGTCTTTGCCACAAATTAAATGCCCTTCATCAGATAGCAAAGCTCTCTAGTCCACAAAGAGCAGCTGGGATAATGAAACTCTTTCTGCTCCCTTAGAGAGATTTCCCTGGGCCATGTGAAAGCAGCGTTCTCTCTCTGTGATTAATGTATGTCTCTGTGAGATTTGTGCCCGTGGCTGGGGGTCAGGGGCAGGAGAGCCAAGCGACTGCTGCTCCCACTGTGTTAGTGACTCACTCCACACTGTCACTGTTTTTCAGCGTCACTCACTTGTTCCATTGTTAACAAGAACAAAATATTAACCTGGGTGTGGCTTGGTCAGACTTGTAACCCTAGATACTCAGGAAGGGGAGGCAAAAGGGTCACAAGTTCAAGACCTGCTTGGGCCACAGAGTGAGTGCAAGGCATGGCTGGGAAATCTCAAGAGACCTTGATTTGATTTTTTTTTAAAATGAAAAAAAGCTGAGGGCTGAGACAGATCACTTTCCTGCATGTTTAAGGCCCCAGTTTAAGTCTCAGTTCTGAAGAGTTTAGTTAGAAGAAAATTAATAATATTAGAAATGTAGGTGCTTAAATAAGAGAAGAATGAGACTTGAACATGAAACATGAAGACACTTTCTATAGTTTCCACCTAACACAAAGGTCCTATTAGCTGCACCGAAAACCAAGAGTCACTGTCCCCTCTAATCAGGTAATGGTGGTTGTTGCGAGAGGGTCTCACTCTGTAGCCCAGGCTGCCCCTTTTTCCTCAGCCTCCCAAGTATTGGGATTGAAGGTGTGTGCCAGCACATGCAGCCTTTGCAACGGATGAGGATGGTTGTTTGGTTTGGTTTTTAGTGAGATACACTCGAGTAAATCCTTGCCATGGCTTAATTACATTAAACGGGGGAAACTTCTTGCATTAGGGATTAAAGCAATGAGATATTTGCATCCAGGGTTTTCATATAGTCCACCTCTGGACAAAGCTGCATGCCAACATGCAAATGATCTTTGGTGACAAAGTAATGTCCCTGAAGATGAAGGTGAGGGAGGTGACAGATTAAGAGAAGACGACATGCTTGTGAAGATAACAAAGGTTGAAAGCAAACAGGCTCTGGGTAACAGAAATATCAGGTCTATAATCCCTGAGACAGGCAAGAGCCACACTCCATTGGGTCACACAATGAAGACTTCACAGGGCAGCTCATTTGTGACCTGAACCTTGAAAAATGATAGGGTTTGGCTAGATCGACATGGTGGCATTGAGACTGATAGAGGTGACCATGTGGAAGGGATGGTAGAAACAAGTGTGTCCGGGAACTGTAGAAAGTCAGTGGTCTAAGCTGGTATCAAATATGGGCTAAATACGTGGGTGAAGTCAGAAGTGATTCTGGAGCTGAATTATTCTCAATCCAGTTTAGCATACATAGCTATATGTAACTCAGTGGGCAGTGGGGAGTCATGGCAGATATTTACAGAGAAATATCTGGCATTCAGGGGCAGTGATGGGGCAGAAGGAAGAGAGGCTAGAGGAGTATAAGTGAATTTGAATAGCCATGCCAGTCTCTTATCCTGGACACAGTGAGGGCTTGAAATGTGTCCATATATGTACAAGAGACAGTGTAGACATTTAGGTTATACAAACCTATACTTCACAGAGTGTAAAGGATGGAAGAACTGAGAATGACTGGAAAGTCAAGCCTGCGGGGATGGAAGAACAGAAGTAGAAAATAGCATATCTGTCAAGAAAGTTGATCACGGTCCAAGGATATTTGGAATAGAGGCACTAAGGGCAAAAATAAGTGGATATCTGGGCTAGCAACACAAATATGGGACTGGAGATCTGATTGAGACCTGAGGCCACTAGGAAGAGAAGACAAATGAATGATCAAGATGAGCATTTATAAATGTCTGCCCCATCCACTATGCACAGATACTTACAGAGAGAAGACACTGGGAGATATTTTTCTTCTTAATTATATACAATGAGCAGCATGGGGATTGGCTCATATTTAGAAATTACAGGGGCAGTGGTTTGCTTTTAGTCCACAAACACGAGGGGGAAGACAAGTTTGAAAGCTTTGGGACCTCACCCCTTGTCAGTTTTCTGAAGCGAAGCAGCCACCCTGATGATGTCATCGAGATCCTCAGTCCTTCAAAGAACAGAAAGAGAAGCAGGTCAGCAGGGAAGGAGCTAGACTTTTAGAACTACACTTCCTAGCATGGCTGGTGAAGGGAATGGTAGGCCACAGTCAGGAGTACGGAGCTGACTAGAACGACAAGTTGATCCCATTGTCTCCACTCATGATGCACACAGACACTGACTTCCTTCAGTGCATGTGACCATTAAACCCCCACAGAAGATGCACTGGCATCACACGACATACGCAGCACAATGTGGGAGGTGATGAGAGTGTCACAAAAACTTGTCAGTACAGGAAAGTCAGATTCTTCCCAAGTCTAAGGTATCTGTGTCATCTGTGCTTCAAACTGAGCCTCTTCTGAGAGTCAAAGGGATAATGCAAACGACGTTTTACATTGGAAAATATCTTAGCCATTTTTTTTTTGCTTATTATACCGATGGAACTATGAAACTATAAAATAGCAAAGTTACAATCTTTCAGTTTGGGTTTTTAAGAGAAAAAATTTCTGGGCTGGAGAGAGATAGCTCATCTGTTAAAGATGAGGCTCACCCTCCCCACCAAAGTTTCTCTTTTTTTGAGATTATAATGTAATGACATCATTTCCTCCTCCCTCCAAACCCTTCCATATACCCCCTTGCTGTTTCTCAGATTTATAGACTCTTTTTTCACTAATGGTGCATAAGTACAAACTACTCAGTGTGTATAATAAATTTGTATGCAACACAATTTTAAGGCTGACCGACTGTTCGGTACTGGATGACCAATAGGCGTGCACTTCCCTAAGGAAAACCATTTCTCCCATATTTGGGCTTCCATATGCTGCCTGATTGTCCTAGAACTCATGTGTTTACCATAATGGTCTCAAACTTGCAAGAATCCTCTTGCTCCCTGCCTCATAAGGGCTGGGATTACAGGCCTGTACCACCATGCCTGGCTTTAAAAAAAAAAAAAAAAAAAAAAAAGGGATTCTCCGAAGCTATTATTTTTTCCTAAATAATAAAGAAGAAGAAATACAAACAAAACATATTCAGAATGATACTAACCTAGGCAGGATGTATAAAACAGGTGTAAATCTGGACCATGGTGGGGAAAAGCTTCCTTAACAAATTAATCCACATGAAGGGTGAGCCTGTCCTGATGCTGCCTGCAGGACAGGCTGAGCAAAACTGCTACAGCCAGGACCAAGCGAAAGCTTTGGCAGTACAAGTTCAACTGAGTAAAACTATTTCCCATTGCTCATTCACGCCCACCCAGCATCAAGGTCCTATATCTTGAAACAAGTCAGGAAACACGAGACCAGCAAGCCTCCTTCCTTCAAGGACTTTCATCCCACCCTGTCCTTATGCTCAGACACTTCTGAATTTGCAATGTAAATCTTCAGACAAATTTAAAAAACAAGAACCTATAAAAGCATGTGTTACCTAGCCAGGCATGGTGCCACACTTTAACACCAGCACATTGGATGCAGGAGCAGATGGACCTCCGTAAAATTGGGGCCGGCCTTGTGTACATAGCAAAGTCCAGGGCAGCAAAGGCTACATAGTGCAACCCTGTCTCAAAAAGAGTTTCTTCATTATAGCTAAAGTTAACAAGAAAACTGATTTTATCTAACTTATTATTTTTTGAAGTACTCCAACAAAGCATGATTTACCACTGGTACAATCACACATATATAGACAGCAGAGAGTTTTATACCTGATATTTCTTTCAGGATGTCTATTGGCTTCTCCATATGCACCTGATGTATCTGCAGATATATGTCTAGATTTTTAAAAATAATGTCTGTTAGGTAAGAAAACTCTTCCATGTTAAATTATATGTACGAGAATACATTTCTGTTCAGAAATATAAATATTATACAATTAACAAAAATTTTACCTTAGTTCTTTGTATTGGCTAGAATTCAATCATCCCCTTTTTGAAAGCCTAAAAAGTACATGG
The DNA here is from genome assembly GCA_004026605.1 of Ondatra zibethicus. Lineage (NCBI taxonomy): Eukaryota > Metazoa > Chordata > Mammalia > Rodentia > Cricetidae > Ondatra > Ondatra zibethicus. The sequence continues at coordinate 30,396 of PVIU01007906.1, read as the reverse complement.
TGCTAACTTTACAACATCAACGTCTTTTCATCTGCTTTAGAGCACTAGGTATCTTCCCTCGTGTCTGATCTAGACGGAGCTCATTTTATTCCCATTCATCTAAGTGTTTTGTCTTTATCTCCACTAGATAATTATATAACATCTTAAATATTAAGAATCCTTTTTGTTGTTAGACACCCAAATCAGATTTTTCCTTAAAGACTTATCCCATGTGAACACTACCAAGAAATGTGTTTGCTCAAGTAAGAAAGAAATAAGTCTATATTTCAAAAATGTCTACCCCACCAAAAAGGTCCACACTGAACTGACAGCAGTAAATTGTACAATGCTAGGTTGTCAGAATTTATAAGACTTCTCTCTTTTCCTTAAACTGTGGCTGGCCTACTTACACATTCTTGCTTATTCTCAAGAAGCTATATTCAACTATTTTTTTGCTCTCCTGGGGACCTGTGTTAATTACTTCCCTTTCATATTCGTTCGTTAAAGTCACCATGCTGTGATTAAAGTAATAAGGGGTTTTTTTAAACATGCATGTTGTCCTAATTTTATTTTTTTTGGATCATTACTGGAAGAAATGAGCATAGTAAAATGGATTTGACCAAGTCCTATGGAATTAAGCCTTTTTCTAATAGAAACACTTGCAGCCCTCTAGTGTCAATGGTTTTAGATTAGAATTTAGGTGGTTCAGGGACAGCTTATTTCAGTTCCTCGAAAAAAAAACCTATTCTAATTATGACTTAATTGCTTAATACTATAAGACTAAGAGGACCAATCATGTAAGACAGGAAGCTTGAGACATCGCTCTTATGAGATAATTATAATCATTGCAGAAACGCAAAGTTATAGAACTAATCCATATTATTAATTAGTTCAGTGAAAAACTATTCTCTTGACTCATTAAAACAATATCCTAAGGAGGAAATGTCAGAGATCCAGAGGGATTTTATGGGTAGAAGTTCAGCTCTGGAGTGGTACCCCCATGAATGAACACATGGTACCACACACCCGTTCTTTGGTCAGCACTTTCTAGCAGGTCACCCTCTTATTTAAAAAATGCTTCTATAAATGTGACTTATGAAGAATGGTTCTATAATTGTGCCTTACACGGCATCAAAAACCCCCTCAAGAGGCCAAAAATTACAAGAGAAGTAAAAGCAGGCATTTGGGGAGATCTCCAACACGTTCAATCCCCACTGAGACGCTGGGCTCTAACCTGACAGTACTAATGAAAACAGGGAACATTCATCTTGAAAAATGGTTCAAGATGAACTATTGTGGTTGGGACACATAGGAAGACTGTCAAGCCTATGAATTTGTCTCTAAATATTTATTATAGAGTGGCAAGCATTCAAAGTAGAAAAGAAAGTGTGGTTTTCCTGACTTGGAGATAAATTATTTGAAATATTCTTCAATACTTATTATAGCTTTGAACTAAATCAAAAATACTTCAGTTTGAAAAAAATCATCAAACAGCCTAAAGGTGTCTCAAGCACAATTGAGGACTTAGATAGTAACCCAAAGCTGTAAGAATTTCCCACATCACAATATATAGCTCTTACTGAGAACCTTAACTGCAGGAAAATAGAAATGAAATCGATTCACATATAACATTTAATGTGATTTACATTTAATAGGCATGAGATATAGACCCAATATATATTCACTTATATCAAGTACTAATATATAAGAAACTTTCATCCACACACTTCAGTTCTACTGGTCCATGGCTATTTCCAGGATATAGTTCCCTAAAACAGACAATAACCTGCACTATTCTAAAGCAAAAGTAATTACATACGTGGACTGACAGAAGTTCTGTGAGTCTTGCACTAGTGAATGAACACAGAAAGCATGACCACGCTTGGCACAAAGCTATTCACAATTCTTTTACTATCATTTCCCTTCAACATCCTGGCAAGACACTCAGAAGGGCAGTTCTTACCTATTATTCTTTCTCAGTTGTTTAGGAGAAGCAATGGGAGAGCGGGGTTTTGGAGGTATTGGAGGGTGAACGGCTGGATCCCTTTGAAACAGAAAACAGCAGTCCATTACACCATGGAAATGTTATTCATTTTTATCTATGAACTCACAGCATCTGCCATGTACAGGGAAATATCTCTTAAACTCATGACCCCATGTATGGAGAAACTGAAAGGTCAGAATTCACAGAGTGCATACTCTAAAGCCAATTATTTTAAATATGGCTATTTTAATGGTCCATTCAACTGGGCTTTTGGAAAGCTTCTGGAACTATACCATGCCCTGCAGTTAGCTCAGCATTTTGCTAGTATACTTAGCAAGCCATGGCATTTCGAGCCATCACATGAGCACAGTAAAAGGTTCTCTAGTATTAGTGTATAAGCTTCTTAAGGGATCATGTCAACTCACAGGCTTCTATGGAAACAGCAAGAAGGCTTCTTATGTTGTAGATCTCAAAGAAAACTTGGTTTGGAGATTTGAACTAATTCTTGACTCAACTATTATCATGACGCTTCAAATGATAGCAAAACAAACATGAAATATGCCATTGGTCAACTTTCAATGAGACACCAAAGTAGACCCAAAAAGTTCACATGACTGAGTGACAGGGGAACTGGAAATGGATGAAGTCAGCTCCAAAGCCACGCCACTCTCCAGCTTCCCACCTCCCATCATGGCCACCTCAGGGCTTCTCTGTTGTCCCAATGCTAAGCTCTGTACCTAGTGAAAAGTGCCCCATGGTCTGATGCCCTAGTCCTTTACGGCTGTTGAGCGATGTGCACTTGAGTACGAGGCTACCGGCATTGCCGGCTGTGAGGCAACGGGTTAACCTTAGTCTGCTTCTTCATCTGTAATAAGCTCTCTAACAGGATTGTTGGGGGATTTCTGAGGCTGAATGAGATCATGGATTTAGTCAATGAGCATCGCTAGGTAGTTTTCTGTGCGCAATACATTCCTATTTCCACAAGACTTTAAATATACAAATAAGTACTATTGTACAAAAACAAATCAGAGGAAAGATATAGAGTAATGGGGTAGGGATTCTTATTTTATTAGCATAGCCTTGGGAAGCCTTATGCAAGGCAAAATTAAAGCTGAGACTTGCAGAAAGTGACAAATTCCCTGAGGACAGTTGGGACATCAGCTTAGAGATGGCATTTGACACTTGAAAACTGTATGAGACAATGAAAGGAATCCATGTAAAGATGGTAGCCTTATATCCATGTTATCTAGTGATCAAAAAATGAGATGTTATCGCAAGGGAGTCCAAGGTACAGTGGTCAAGAGAAAAGAAGATGAAAGCGAGGAGGGAATATCCTCCAGCTGAACACAGCCCTGCCCAGTCTGACTGACCCAGGAAGACAAGGACGGTGAAATTTGCATGATGTCAGCAGAGTGGTCAGGTCACCAATAACCCTGATAGAAGTCCTTCTGAGAGAGCGTTGTGTATTTGGGTGTGGAGCTGTACACACTTCAGGAGTAGATTTAGGAGAAAATATGAAAGAAGGGAGAAGAAATGAAGTAGTTTTATAGTAGGGCCCAAGATCCAAGGTCACTACAATCCCAGAGCTAAAAAATTATTTTTTCTTCCCATTTTACAGATGAAAAGACTGAGCCAGGAACAGTGAAAATAAATATTTCATAAATATACAGCTTACAAGTGGCAGAATAGGGAATCTGAGCCAGGAGGTTTGGTGCCATAAACTTCTTTGTATTCCACTGCCTTGCAAGGGATCCTCACACCTGCATATGTAACCTGAGTAAGTTACCACTTAGAGAGCTAAAAGACAACTCTTTCACATAGTCCTCTCTTGCCATGCTCAGCTATTTGGAAACAGAATGAGCAGAGGCTTAGAGATAAATAATTCTCAAAGTGAGAAATAAATTCATCTAAGAGTACAGCAGAACGTGGTGACCCAGGACAGGAATGGGTATGAAAGCCGGGGATTGCAACAAGACATTGTGGAGTCCATGACGGAGCTGGAACAGAAATGGGATCTGGAGAATGTGACTCCGTGGAAAAGAAGGCAGAATCCATGAGCTGGTGTTTAAGGTGAGGCTGAGGAATCACCGGACTCAGGACTGGGGGAGAGAGCTCTAAAGAGAGGACACAGTAATAAAAATAAAGCTCAGAAAGTGACATTTTGTGGCAATTTACAAGGGCCTGGCTTGTGATTGGTTAAGATAGAGTGAGGAAGATCTTTGGAAAGGAGGCCAAGAATGCAAAATCCCAGAGGTGGTTTCCTCAACATAGCCAAGAAAACCATCAGCTAGTATAACGGGGTCAGGGGTGTTTATGAGAAACAAAGGGTCTGATGTTGAAGGCTTTCAAGATTGAAGCTGAGTGACTCAGAGGCCTTCAGAGGAAACCAGCCCAGTGAAGAAGAAAAGCAACTTCCAATGAGAGAGTTTAAGGTGGGAGGAGTAAAGTCAAAGGGGAGTAGAAGCAGGACCAAACAAGATCCCTTTCCTCCATCCCTGTGATGTGTAGGCACGGGAAAGCCCTTGCTGAAGGAAGAGTGGAGGCAGTGCACCCGCGGGATGAGCAATGGCTATGCAAGGCTGAGGAACAGTGGAGTTTGATGATAATGGATGCTAGCCAGTGCGGAAGGATTTGATGCAGGATACCAATGGTGCTGCTACCAAGGATCTAAGAATCTGTGATGATGGTCCAAGTGGCCGGAAATGGCTGAATTTCTTATGGTGTCAAGGGACACAAGCTGAGAGGACATGTTGGATTTTGTTCTGAGGCTCATGGGGAACATAGGGCACAGGGTTTCCTGGCTCTTGGTTCCAAACCAGTAGGCAGGGGACACTAGAACAATTTGTATGGAGATACTCTCCCCATCTCAGCCTGTGATGGGCACACACAAACTGATAACCAGTAGTGTATCTGTGTGATACACAGATATCGAATTCTGTTTGCTGATCAAATGCTTTCCTTCCAGTAGCAGATGGAAGATGGGGAATAATCAATCCAGATAATACTAGGACTGGACAGGGTACTGGACATGCAGACAGGCAGGAGGGTAGTAACCACACAGAAAGGAGAATTATAAAAATGGGCAGTAGGTCTATATCAAGCTTTGCTTATACCAGATCCACATCAATGGAACGTGAGAGTTCTTCTATTTTAGAATGGCTAAGGCTTCCAAGAGGTGAGTGAGTATTTGTTGAGTGAGTCTGGGGGGGGGGGTGAATATATTGGCAGTGGACAAAAAAGATCTGAGGTGGTTGGTGGTTGGGGTAGTACTGGGGTGGGGGAGGGTGGAAGGTGGGTATGAGGTCACAAAAGCCAAGAACAGTGAAACATGTTCCCTGGGTGGCAGGCTCACACCCTGCTGCGGCAGCTGCTGGGCAATGCCCTGCAGGCTTCACTTCACCTCAGAGAAGCTTCCATTTGCATCTTTGCATTGACAGCCTCAGATGACAGAACCCAAGCCTGGTGTGAGGGGAGGATGAGAAAAGTCATTCACACTGTGCCAGGAACATTATGTGATCCAAGCAGGAGGATTGGAAATGAAAGGCAGGCAGGAAGCTGTGGCCTGGAGTGTCGCGAGGAGAAAGAAACAAAGGACATTTATTGGAGCGATCTTAATTGAATCCTTCTTCTTTGAGACGTGATGTCTGAGCTTAGAAACTCCCCCCCCAACCCCGCCCTGCTCTCTCCTCGGTCCTTTCTGGCACCCTACAAGCTTTCACAGGATCTCTGCCGCCATATTAGTGGATGTAATTGTAAAGGGTTGCTTCACGGAATAAAAAGGCGTTTTTCAAGAGAAACACATGAAAACTTTCAGATTGTAGCACAAAGACCAGAGCTAAACAAATAAAATCCTCCCGTAAAGAGGGCTGCTCATGTTGGCTGTTTTTCACAAGCCCCTGCAAAGACCGCTTCTGGTCCCGGTGTTGCTGTGGGGTAAGGTGCTTGGTCCCAGGGTTAGTAGTGTTGCAATGGGGTAGCACGCTTGGCTCAGGACCCAGAATTCCAGAGTTTGTGGTCATTTCTCTTACTGCAGCACAAGCCTGCTGCAGTAGATACAACCGACTCTTATGTTTATTTCTGAACTTCTCATATTTCACTGTGTTTCCTTCTTCTGTTGCACAAACAGAATTTCCATTTCGACAACAGCCAAGGAGCATGCGACGACCAAGAAGTAATCTCTCAGCTGTTCCCGCCACCATGAAGGCGGCCTGCTGCTATGTTTCCCTGCCAGGTAGGACTCTGATTCCTCTGAAACCATAAACTCTTGCTTCCATAAGCTGCCTGGGTCACCGTGTTTCGTCATAGCAAAAAGAAGGTCGTTAATACAGCCACCTTATCTGTTCAGGAATTTTAACGGTGGCTGAGGAGCCGGTCCCCCTAAAACACAAATGCTGCAGTCTTCAAATATCAAAATCGCTAATGTCTACGTTCCTTAAAGTCCAAAATTGAAATGCAATTCTAGAAAAATAATTTGGCAGGCTCTCACATACATAACTTTATTCATTTTGTAAGCATAACATGTCGGTGTTTCTTCTCCCTGAGGGCTAGTGGTGGAATTCTCCTTATACTATGCTGCTGGTAACATCTCAGTTGATGGTGCAGCCCCCGTTTGATGTCACATGCTTCTTTTCTCTTTACCAGACTACATCTAACCCAGTATTTTAAATGCACATTGATTTCTCAAAGGCGGCTAAGTCAGGCATGGTGGTATATCCAGCCCTTAGGAGGCTAACCCGGAAGGATTTGAAGTTCAAAGCCAGAGGAGCAGCCATTATCAGCACAACAGGAACCAGTTCCACAGCCACCTGTGTTTTAGACACCAGTGTACAAGGCTAGAAAAAGTATGACCCACCCTTGCAAAGAGCTTATAAGGCCCGAGGCAATGTTCAAAGGAAAGTGACTGTAATGATTTGTGTCTTTCTAGTGGCTAGGGTCACTACCAAACCCTGAGCCCAGTCAATTCCAGGATTTCCGCTCCAAACTAGCTTTGGGGCTGATTTTCTGTGAGCATGCAAAGGGATGCTGATCTTCCTCAATCTCAGCTTCTTTACCGCCAAGAGAGAGGCTTCTCTAGATCTCTGGATGGCCAACGAGGAGACAGTTACTGCCAAGAATTTTTCATCCCTGAAGGCCCTGGCTACTTTGGATAGATCAAGTAACTTGACATTTGAATATTGGGTTTTTTCAAACATACACAGATGCTGTTATGGTTAATAAAATTTAACTTTACCATTTATCTAGAGCATAAGTTCACCAAGTCAGTTCTCTAACATGGATGTGGTTTATCTCCCAAAGGCTGCTCTGTCAGAAAGATAGCAACAAGAGGAGTAGAACCTTCCAGGGATGGATCTAGGGTTAAATGGCTAGAGAATCATAATGTACAGATCCTACCTGAGTTCCCATAAGACTGAATTAGTAAGAAAAGAATAAGCGTAAAGTCTCAATCTGGTATCCTCTCTTACAATAGACACTCTCCTCTCTCAGACACTCTTGGGAAATGGTCTTTAGTGCCTGAACATATGAAGGATTTCCTTTCCAAAGCTATGAGCTAATCTTTTCCTAATAAGAACAGAACTTCAGAATTTTTTTTTTTTGCTTTAGCAACAGAAAATAATGCTAATATAGTTGGTCAATAGACACAACTTACAAAATAGTGGTTCGGCCATACTAGTTTTTAGGCCTTAGTTTTTGCAGAGGTAGTAATAATAGCCCAGCCATTATAAGGTGGGGCAGAGAAACACATCAGCACTAAAGAGATATCTACTCAAAACGGATGGATGGCAGACCCCTACATAAAACATGAAACTAAAAGATATTTAGAAGAAACCCTCTGTGACCATTGGTTAGACAAAGAGTTGCTAAACATGATACCAAAGACAGAATTCACTAACAAAACCTGACAAATCAGATTTCAACACGTTTTTGTTCTAACAAACACAAGGTCAAAAGATTGAAAATATCGGCGACACCTTGAAGAAAATTATAAACAACCTATGTGATTAAAAGATGCATTTTTTAAAACTCTCAAAACTCAACAGTAAGCAAACAAAACACGCAAAAGGAAAAACATTCGAATGTATACGTCACAAGAAGTTTCGTATACTTCACAATTTGTTTGTATGTTTGACAAACAGAGCAAAGGACACGTTAGGCTGCTGGTCCCTAGAAAAGCAGGAATCCAAACCACATTGAGATAAACTACATCTTAGAATGGCCAAAGGACTTTTTCACTGGAAATATGAAACCTCATTAAGGGAACGGAGCAAGGAGAGCTCCCATGGTGTGCATGGAAAAGGACAGACATTGTGACCAAACTGTGAGATGTTTACAAAGTGCTTATAGCATGACCTAGCAGCCCTGCTCATTGGCAGTTGCTTAAGAGAATCAGTTACATGTATTCACGCAAACCGCGTGATAGTTTTCCTTCCATGAGGGAGTAAATGAGGTTCATCTCTACATTAGAACACTACTTGTAATAAAAAGGAAGAGACTACTGATGCACACAAGAATATGGATGCATTGTACACATTCAAAAGACCGTACACCATCTGAATCATTGTGGGATTTTTTAACAGCTGAGCAATGAGACGACAAAAGAGTATGTTTCTCCATTTCCCAAGTAAAAGACAGTCTTTTTTGTAAAGAAATGGGTCTTTACATGCTCCTCCTAGTCCCAACATCCTTGTAAGGCACTGTGATAAATATCCCCCCATCAACCACAGGACACCACACCCAGGGCTCGCTGCCTGCAACTTTTCCTCCCAAACCCCCTTTCCCTGCTTACTACGCAAGGTAAATCTCCCTTGCCTTACTGAGCTCTGCTTCTGCCACTATCAGGAGGGAAGAAGCCTGATTTAAGTAATTCTTACTAAATGGCCAGAGACAGCCATTTAGATGGGCCAGGGTGCTTGTACTTTGAGGTGAACTATACGGTCTCTGATAGAGATTCAGGCAATGGTACTGAATAGTGAAGCCATTTCATTCCTGTTCAGCCTGGCTGGTTTGTGTGGTTGGAGCTAGGTGATGCTTTGGTAAATGACAAGTCTACATATCCCGACCAGAGTTTTTCTTATCTCTGCTTTGGACCGGAACATCTCTGCTCCAGAATCCTTGACTGGTCTTTGGCAGACAGAGGAACAAAAGGGAGAACGGAGCCATGGGAAACTGGATTGAGCAAAGACTGGTTTTCATTTGTTGTCTGAATGTAAGATTTTCTTAAAGCTGATGTGGCCCAGGGCTGCCTGAACTGTCTCTGTACAACTGAAGAAAAAACAAGTCTTTGCTCAAGGTCAAGGCTTCTACTTGCTTGTACTGAACAAGCTTTCTCATTCTACACAAATGCCACCTCAAAGAAAGGACAAACCTTTACCCAGGTTAATGGTTTATTTTGGATGTTTAGAATATGTAATCTGAGCACATGGACATGATTTTTTTAAGGTTTCTATCTATACTCGGGCATGTTACCGAGTGTCAGGCAATATTAATACTTATAAGAGATTCTAGTTGGTGTAAAGGTTTTTATTGAGATGAAAACAAAATCTGGTGTGTGCATGGGTGTGCATGCATGTGTGTGTGTATGATCATCAAACTCTGTAGAATTGGCACCAATAGAGTTAAAACTGCAGCAGAATAATTAGAAAGGTTACATTTTGCCATTTATAGTTACAGACAGAAAAATATAACTACAGTGCAAGGTTGCTATGGCAACTTGCTTCGCAATCAGGATTTTTTTCTCTTCTCTAATTCTACCAGCCCGCTAACTGTAAGTCAAAACCGTGAAAGAAGAGGCTGCAACAAAGTAAGAAGGAGATGTAATGGTGGCGCATAGGAAATAGTTATTTTCTCATTTCACCAGGTATGTAACCACTATCATGTTTTTATCCAGTGTTTATTTTCTTCCTGCATTTAAAAATGATTCCAGAAGAAAATATACTGGCTTTATTAGTCCTGGGAATAGAGACAATGGCTTCATTGTTCTTCCTCACTCTGTGTTCTGAATAGCATTTATGAATATTTACACTGTCTGTTAAGCAAGTGCTTTAATATGGCTCAACAAATTGCTTGCTTTGCTTTCAGACACAGCCTCACTGTGTGCCTCAGGCTGGCCTTGAACTCATGAGTCTCCCGCATCCAGCTCCATGTTGAGATTGCACCATCGTACCTGGCTAGCAAGGCTCTTAAATGAATCTTATATGACATCTAACCACTAAACCTCAAAATCCTCGAGATGCATGGAAGCATTTGAATTCATTAAGACATAGCGTTTGGTTCAGAAGGCAGAAGGCCCTGCTCTGTCACTGTTACATCCATGTTCTACATCTGTTCTGTCATCGGCTCTAGCCTGCCAAACACTATCACTCTTTCAAAGGGACCACACATGACCAAAAGGGGAATTAAAAGCCAAATAAAAATATAAAGATGTGAAAGTGATTGCCAACAAGTTGTTCTGCTTAAACAAACGCCGTGCGGGAGAGCCCGCCAGCACCTCTGACCTTCCGGTGGTTTCCTGTACTGATGCGTGCTCTCCTCCCACACGTGCTTCACACGAGCACATATCAGGGTTGAGATGACGTTACGGCACAGTGCTGATTGTTAAACAGAAAGCTATGACTCTGAAAAGGTGCGGGAACTTATCACAAGGTCTGAATGTCTAATACCCTGTGCCGGCAGCCCTTTCCCCACAAGACGCCAGGTTCAGTGATGATACCTGGACAAAGGAGGGCTACCCAGAACTCCCCACAGAGAGCTCCATGCACACAGGAGCAGCCGTAGCACTCACATGTGTGTGGATTTACACACACTCCATCATTCTGACATCAGAGTCTGATTGCTCCTCCTTTATTCCCCCACCCTCACCTTGCCACACCTTAACCTTACACATTATTTGACTGCCACCTCTGACACTATGCCTCTTGAGTCCACTGTATCCTTTATTGCCTGCTTTTATGTGTTACCCTGTATTTTGTAAGTGTCTCCAACTTTGTGCTCATCAGATTCCCAAGGACCACTTGCATTGGCCTCCATGTTTAGCAACCCCATGGAAGCTTTTGAGTCTCTTGAAGTAGGGTTGGGTCTAACACTTCTCTGCACCTCTGGTGCCTCTCCAGGCTCTTTCTTACACATAGGCAGAGATCACCGATTACATTTGCAAAGGTGCAGGCAGTGGAAGAAACGGAGGGCAGAGGAGAAGTATTTAGTCAGTCATCAAAACAAAACATAAGGGACAAGGCCCAGCTAATGACAAAGACACAGTCGGGGTAACACGCTGAGGGAGATACATTGTTTCCTACACATCAGGAATTAGAATCAGTGGATGAATATGTGGTTATTGATAAATTACTATGGCTGCATTTACTTAGTGATGCAAAGGATTACAGGATGACCCCAGTTGTTTGGTGAATATACTGCAGTGGTTGTTTAAGGTAATGCACTATTAGTTGTCAAGTGAGGATTATCATTTATAATTTTTCTGAGTCCAGATTTAAAAAAATAATCCCTTGGTCAGCATTCCACACTCATTCCTTTATTTGATAATTTCTCCACATGTAACTTTCTTCTAAACATGTCGTCCCTAAGTTAAGACCCCTTAGCCTCTTACCTGGGTGCTTCCCCCACCCCACCCCACCCCCAAGGATTTCTTATTGCTTGAGAATCACCTCCACAGAAACATCCCTCCAGCGTCCCAGAACCTACGTGCCCAAAGCAAAGCATGGTAGTGGTCCCACTGTGCAAGCCCTGGGCAATCATTTCCGTTGACCCTGAGGTTGCAGCACTGCTTAAAACCACTTCCGGTTTGAAAGCCCTTCCTTGTGTAATTTCTCTCCTTTTCTCCCAGGATCCGTTGTCCAGGTCCGCAGCTCTCCCATAAGATGCTGATATTCTTTGTGTGACCCCCACGCTGGATCTTATGTTGCTGCTAGACTGGTTATTTATTTCTGTAGTTTATACCTTTAGCTATCATGAAGAGCACAACATAAAGTTGCTGTGGCCCCTCGGAGTTCTGTCACATGAATCCCCCCCCCGCATTCCCAAATGACGTCACCTGGACACATAAGCTCCCCTTTATGATTCTTCATCTCCTAGGAGCCTCCTCCCACTTTTCCCCTGTGAATATGCTCCATGGAGAGTCTCCTTTGGAGACAGCTCTGAAGAGGCGTACCTGTCGAAGTACCGGCCACAAGAAGCTCAGTGTGCTACTGCCACCTAGTGACGACTTTTTCCTTGGTCAGCACTAATCTTGCCCAGTGGGATGGCATAAGAAAGGAAGGCATGGAGGTCAATGATACACGTTGTCATGTGGGTTGCACTAAGCTTTTGTGTGATTATGACGTGAGAGAATAGTGTTGTTGTAAAAGGTAGCATGGAGCCCTCCTCTAAGAGTGAAAACACAGAATGCCCCTCCAAGGGTCAATGGATCCTTGAAGCATGATTAATAAAAACTCACAGAGAAATTGGGGTTCAACCTGAAGGCCCGAAAAGCAAAATAGCCAGACACTGGCTCTTACCTCGACCTCAGTCTGAAAATGGCTATCCTGCTTCCAGGAATCTCAGAATGAGACTGTGTCTGAGAGCTGTCTCCTCCCATTTTATAGCACTCTCTGAAGCTGGGATTAAATGCCTGCACCACTGGGATTAAAGGCAGGCACCACCCACTTTCTATGGCAACCAGTATGACCACTGGCGTTAAAGTTGTGTGTTATTGCTGCCTGGTCAGTAAAGTCTGGCCAGTGTGGCTGTTTTACTTTTCTGATCCTTGGTATGTGATTTGGCCTGAGCTTCTTCACTGGAATACCACCAGTCCTCAACTTCACATCTCTACTTAAACCTTACACAGGAAACATTTCAATAATCCAAGGAAACTTTCTTACCTAATGGGGAACTAAGAGAACAGTACAGTGTAAATCAGAAATAACAACTGTGAGGAGAAATCAGATCCAAACACAGCATGAGTACTCCCGTGCCTCAGATATGGGAGAAGATAGAATTCAAGACAGAAAGGCTGGAGATTCTGAGGGTTGTTAGGATGTGGAGACCAGAGTAAGCAAGATAAAACAGTTTAAGTAACTGAACCTAAACAACAAGGGGGATTCATTATGAATGAAAGACAAGCAAGGGCCAAGGAGCCTTGCTAAGGACCTGGCTCACTTTCCTAAGACAATGCAAAACCATTTTAATTGTTACTTGGGAAGATGAGATGATCTGATTCCTGCTTTATTAAAATAAATATAACTTTGTTAACCATATAGAGGAGTGAAGAGTGGATATAAGGGTGAGGGCCAGGAGACTATTCAGGGAACATCTGTTGTATAATATAGGACAGAAATGATTCAAGGGGATAGGAATACAAGGAGACACATGGATTCAAAAAGCATTTAGAAGGCAGGATGCCAGTTTTGCTTATACAGTACCTGTGGTTAAGCAGGAAAAGGTGGAAAAATACCCTCAACTTTTGTGATGGTCAACTTTAACTGTTAACACAAGCTACAAACACTGGAGAAGAAAATCTCAATGAGGGATTTCCTACACTGGATTGATATGTTAGTGTATCTGTGGGGAAACTGTCTTAAGTTAATCAATGAAAGAAGACCCAGCCCAGTGTGGGCGGCACCATTCTCTGGGTAAGGGATCCCGAACTGTATAAAAGTGGAGAAATCAAGAAGCGCTCACTCAAGCTAGTAAGCATGTCTGCATCCACTTCTCTCTGCTCGGTACTGTATACATAATAGAACTAGCTGAAGTTCCTGCGCTGACTTCTCCACCATGATGAAATATAACCTGGAACTGGAGATGAAATAAATCTCCTTTCCCCTGAGTTCATTTTTGGCAGGGTATTTTATCACAGCAATGGACAGAAACTAGAACGTATTTCAAGGTGTCAGAAGGCTGGAAAATTTGGTGGTGTTGACTAAGGTTGATCAGGCTTTGGTGAACGGCAAATATCGTGAACATGCCAAGTTGCCAGTTATTTTGAGAGATTTAAGTGTCAAGAAGCCGGTGACTATACAACCTGAATATCGGAAGAGAAGTCTGGAGGAACAAGTGGCTTTGGGTATCTTCACACTGACACTGCCCCTGAAGGTCAGAGCACGCCGCCGTCACGAGAGAGGAGAAGATGGCTTTGAGGTTTGGGAATATTAGCATGTAACGATTCGGTAAAGGATTGTGAAGAAGATGACTCAAGGAGAATTGCTTAGAAGAAAATCTAGGAAAGGGTGTTGGGAGGCTTGGTACGTCCAGGAAGCAAGCTGTGTGGTGTGAAGCGCAAGTCTTCACAGGACCTGTTGCATCAGCAGGGGATTGTACCCAAGGCCATCAGTGACCTTAGGGAGAGTTGTTCCCAGAAGGTGAAGATAAGAGAAACCAGCAAAATGCAGATGGAAATCATTGGCAGGGTGAGAAAGAGAGAGAATGCCAACTTGAAGGGATTTGAAGAATCTGCCCAGAAAATGTCAAAGATGATATTTTTAGGATGAAAGATTTGAATGAAGGGAAAAGAGTATAGCAGGGGCTTGATCCTGGGACAGGAGAACAGACAGAAGAGTTGTACTAAGGAACAACTAGTAAAATTACAATTTGTATTCAAGACTTGATAAAAAATGAACGGAAAATATTTGAGCTGATGGCATCAGATAAAACTTCACAGAATATAAACCTGCTCACATATCTTGATAATCCAAAACATTTTGCTGGTTATTTATATTTTAAAACATTACAAGATAGTAAGTATTACACAGATCATAAGAGCAACCTCGGAAGTCAGTTGGAAGAGGGAAACAGGTTTTCTTGGGCGAACTTCATATGCTGTGTCCTGCTGTCAGGAATTAAATTTGTCTGTTTGACAAACAGAGTGAAAAACCTTCAGATTTGCCAATTTTGCCCTCAACTTTGCTTGATCATTCATGTCTGAACCTTTCATTTCAAGACTAATGTATATGAAACAGAAAATTATCTTTTTTAGAATATTTTATTATATTTCATATAGTCTTGGAAATTTAGTTTGGAAATTATTAAAACTAAAGCAAAGTCAGGCACAACAGCTACATTATTCAAACAATTAATTTATCACAATTTATTTTCAAATGTGAGAATTGTTGATTTCTTTTCCTTAATAAAAGTAAAACCGTACAAAATTAAATCTTTCACCCAATTTTATTCTTGAGCCACAAAATTTCCTTAAAGTTTCAAAAATTAAAATTGGTCTCTGTGCCATTCACATTTTCTTCTGCAAAAAAACCCACTTTTGCTTTATTGTTTATAATTTTGTTCAGCATTGGTTTTCAGGGGTTTGCATAAGTTCAGGAAAGGAGTCCAGACTTAGCTATGAGGAATGTTTAAGTCACGGGGCTGTGAAACACTCAGATCATATGACGGGTTTGTTTTGTTTTGTTGTTTGTTTGTTTCTTGCTTTGTTTTACTTTTTTGAGATATTTAAGCTTTTTGTTTAGCTATTAATGTGATTTTGTCAGGGAGGGGTAGTTTGTTTTGTTTGAGACAGGATCTCATTATGTGGCCCTGGCTAGCCTAGAACTCTCTACATAAACCAGGCTGGCCTTAAACTCACAGAGCTTCACCTTCCTCTGCCTCCCAAGTGCTGGGATCAAAGGCATTCACCTGGGCCAAATGTGATTTAAGACAAAACAAAACTTTATTTTAAATGTCCTTTTAGACTGGTACATGATGGTTTAAAATATAGCTGACCTTGACAGTCTTGCTTACTTAAATATGTATATAGCTCGAGATGTAGCTATAAAGGTTAGTACAGATAGATTTACACATACAGATAGATTTACAGCCACAGGCATAAGCATCCATGTGCAAAGATAGATGGTAGACAATAAAAATATGAAATCATGGCTTTCGTTAATAAAACAAACTGAGACTGGTTAGTGCTGCATTAACACAAGCCTTCAATCCAAACACAACTGGTTTTGACTTCTTAGCTAGCACGTTACCAGGAAGGGAATGATCGGCAGAGAGGTCTAGGAAAAAAAGATTGGAGAGGGGCTGTCTCTTGGAATGGTGGTGTTGTCTGGAGATCTGTTTAAGCATTCAATGGGGGTCGGAGATAAAACAGCATTTCAAGGACAGACTGCATAGTGAAAGTATACCTGTGCACTGAACAGAAAACAGTGAGGGGGCAGGAAGGGGAGCAGTTCTTTGAGCGAAGAGGGGCGGGAGGAGAAAGAGAGGAGGATCCCCGTGCACCAGCCGGAGATAAAGAGAAGTAAATTCAGCATTAGGCTCAAAAGGTGTTAAAAACCACAGTCCCCCAGTTTTATCTGTCTATGACATGTTTTCATTTACTTTGGCTCTTCTGGGATCAGAGATCTGTTTTTGTAGTGTTCAGTTTTTCTTGTCATTAATAATCACTTCTATTTTTTCACTATTTATTATAAAGTCTACCTATCAACCCTGGGACGGGTACATAAAGATGAGAAGCAGACACTGTGATCCTACGCCAAGGAAAAGCTCTTTGGACTCAAGTCTTTGCTGTACTGCCATTCACATCTCCCTCCCTGAAAGTTCAGAGGGAAGCCCTTCAAATTAGGCAGTGTGTAAACAGCCCATGAGAGATGCATTGATAAACAAAACCTAACAACCTCCTCATTTCCTTCGTTCTAGGGCTATGGATCTGAGCTAGGTTTTCTTCCCCACGGAACATTATTATTTATCTTCCATGTAAAACACAACCAGCAAGTTGCTGAATCGTTAGGGCTGATAGCCAGGACCGCCAGCTCAAAGCAAACCATACCCACAATCTCAACAGGCTTTGCATGTGTGAGACCTTGACTCACCACCAACCCTTGCACAGTTTTACAAAATTACAGAATCACTTGTTCATTGTAATAATAATTTATATTAATACCAAAAGCAAGAAGAATGGATCAAAATAAAAAATAAGTTCGGAAATACCTAGTAAATACTTCTAATAAAATTACCATGTGTTGCTTATCAAGGAAAAATATCCTGCCCACATCGTGATCTTTCACAGTGAGGCAATGAATTCCCACTGTTTATTCCATGACAATTGTAGCACTTTGTCATGAAAAACATTGAAAATTAATATGGGACCTCCTCAGTTCTCACGGCCTGTCAGATGGCTCACCAAGAATGCCAAGAAGCCTGACCCCACTCCCACTGGGCACTGTCTTCTTCAGAGTTCACAAAATTGCCATCAGCTTATTGAGAAACATCCACAATTATATGCTGTCAAGGACTAATGTATCCTCCCATCAGCAGCATAGCAATTACGCCTGACACCTTCTCTTACCTTCTGCTCGCTCCTGTGCTTGGAGAGGCACTATGACCAGGAGGGGGTGGTGGGAACCAGGACTGTCTGTTAAGAAATGACACCAGTCATAATCATAGCATTTGAATGGCCTATCCCACCCCACATCTGGGGGTGGGAGGGCAGTTGGTAGCTAAAAAGGCAACAGGATAATTTTTTACAGGAAGCCTTGGAAATAAAATGAACACTATTTCATAAATGGAGTAATAAGAAAGGAACTTATACTTCAAGCTCTACTGCCCCGCTTCCCGCCAAATAAACTGTTTTTTTCATCTCCTTTGACACTAAACTATGTGGGTATTTCCTTAAACAGTAAAAAAAATGGGAAAGAACGGTAACCGTCAAATTTAGACTGTAGGTTTGTTGTGTGTTCATCATGTTAGTCTTCCTCGTTCTCTACCTTCCCAATCTAGCCCATAATGGAAATAATAACTTTATTTTCTAACTAAAATATGATGTCTAAACTGTGAGAGAGGACTCTGACCAGGGTGCTCCGTCAGAAATGAGCGCCACAGCAATTCTACCCTCAGCCTCAGCAACTGTTAGAAAGATCACCTTACAGGGCAAGGCTATGATTTCATAGAGCTAGGGCTGTAGCCAAGATCTCTGCTGAAAAGGCTAAGATAAGAGCAGCAAAATGAGAGAAATGGAAAGAGTAACATGGGCTGGGGAAGGTATGATGAGGCTAAGGAGGCCTGGAGCCCTGGCCAACATCCTGAAATAAAATTGCTTGATTTGCTTAACACAAGAATCTCCAGTTGACATAACTTCAACCTAGGCATAACTTTATGCTAAAAAAAATCCCTCCATTGTTGGATACCTAGATTGGTTTCCACAGCTCAGTTCTCATGAGCAGTGCTGGAGTAAACACTGGTGTATTTGATTGTGTTTACTTTGGCTTTAACAAACTAATTTCTAAATATTTTCACACAGTTACGTATTATCCATCGAGAATATTTCTCCCCGCACCATACTACCCTGTTTATTCACCCTTCCCTTCCATTTATCTGGGATGTGTTGGCGTAGAATCCTTTAGGTAAGTACTTAGGCATATACCGAGTCACATAGATTTATTTTTTAGTTTTATGAGTGACATAAAAACATATATATACATATATATACACACATATATAATGAAAATAGAAATGAAATTGTCTCAAAGAACAAAGAAAACAGTAAAAGTTCCCAGAAGAAGCCCCCGCTCTGCTTTAAAGTAGAATTAGCCTAAAGTCCAGAGCAAAGGAGGACACTATAGGTACGTGGTGATGTGTGGTTACTCACTAATCACCATCTCAAGTCAAGCCGCTCCCTGGAGTGCAGCTCTGTGGAAGGTTACTTGAAGTAGCATAGCTCTTAACACCTAAGCTCACCACCAGCATCATCTAGAGGACCTTGAAGCAGAGCTCAGCCAGAGACAGACACAGGGTGTCCAGCTTACCTCTTTTTCTTCACAGGGGTGCTTGCAGGGGTGGAAGCCATGCTGGTGGGGTTTGCATGCAAGGAGCTACCAGCTGGCCTGTCCAATGAGCAGAGCAAGTCATTACCTTCCTCCAGCTTCCTCCCCCCGCTCCCCCCTTGCCTTTGAAACATCTTTTAACCTACTCATATGCCAGCCTACTGACTATCTACAATAGAACATCTCACTTAAGGATCGAAAAGCAGGAAGGAAACAATCCTCCCCATTAGTTTACCTGTCCTGTACACTGTCAGGTTCTTACAGAGCTGGTTGAGAGATGAAGGCTGAGAAAGTCATTAACACTGGTATTAATTGTGTGAAGTTCAAGCTAACCAGTTGTGACATGCTATCGATTCGCTTTCTCTTAATCTTATTATTTTGTTGTGATTGACAGAATTAGGCTGTTATTTTTTGCATTAGAAATATGATCTTAAGAAAAAATTGAGAAACACACATTAGTAATCTATATTTGGCATTTAGTCTCCATTTTGCCACATATTTGGATCCTCAAAAAATGGCAACCACCCAGGGTCTATTTACACACTAAGATTGGGATCCAACATGAAAAGTATTCTATCCATAAATGCAGTTTTTAAAGGTAATTATGTTAAAGTTCATCCAATTTGTGTTGCTTCTAGTGTGTGCCAGGGAAAATGTCTTTCATGGTTTTGTGACTTGCTGAGTTTGCTCTAAGGGACAAAGTGCTGAAGTGAAGGGCGTCAGGGAAGAAGGTGAGGTGCTGAATGAGAAGGAGTCAGATGTCTAAGAAATGGGAAGAAACAGAGTCCTCTGTCTTACTTTGTTTGGTTGTTGTGTGTGGGAGTGTGTAGTGGCATTTCACTTGTATTTTAATAAATAAAACTTGCCTGAGGATCAGAAAGGTAAAATAGCCACATTGGCCAGACTTATAGACCAGGCAGCAGTAACACACCACCTTTAATCCCAGTAGGCACACTAGCTTGCCATAGAAACCAGGCAGTAGTGGTGCATGCCCTTAATCCCAGAACTAGAAAGGATTATAAAACAGGAAGAGACAGCTCTCAGTCACAGTCTCATTCTGAGATTCCTTGAGGCAGGATCTGGATTTTTCAGTCTGAGGTAGAGGTAAAAGCCAGTGGCTGACTGTTTTGCTTTTTGGACCTTCGGCTTGAACCCCAGTCTCTCGCGCTGAGATTTTATTAATCGTGCATCAGATGTTTGGCCTCGTGCATTTATGTGTGCCACTTGCCTGTGTGGTGCAAGAGAAGGCTAGATGACATTAGATCCCCTAGAACTGGAGTTACAGAGTGTTGTGAGCTGCCGTGTGGATTCTAGGAATCAAAACTGGATCCTCTGAAAGACCAGTTAGGGCTCTTAACCATTGGGACAACCCTCCAGCCCTGAGTCCATTTTAAAATATAAGACAAAAGGCATCAATCTAAACTTTAGTGATTCTTTGAGAGTGGTGGGAGGTAAGCTTTTTCAGTACACATCCAGCCAGACAAATGCTGTGAAGACTGTTTTGGTTCTTCTCTGAGACTAACTCTGCCAACACCACAGGGTCTTGTATTCCAGTGACACTTTGGCCTGAGGGTTGTAAGCCTTGATTGTTTAAAAATACATACAAGGAAAAACACATCCGCTAGGAGAATACTTACGTCTTGATTGTTTCTGGTGTCCTAAGCGTGGACAGTGTTCTGGAAGAAGAAAGAAACAATGGCATAGTTTCAGCAACAGTGAAAACCTAGTTAATTCTTCCTTTATCTGTGCTTGTCCGAGAATTTTAAGTTATGAGGAATAACTAGAGGCTACTGGAGAGGGAGGAAAAGCATCACTGTTTGAATGAATTTGGTGAGGTGCGGTGTTTAAAATCCTGTGCTAAATCCCGAGATGCTCTTTTTCTTCAGAAAAGTCATTATTATCTAAGCCCAATGTCTTAAGATGCTAGATTTGATCATTTCAAATATAAAATTTATAATCTTACCACCAAAACACCTTAGCGGAGACACAGATGGGGTGAACTAAGGACCCACAGCAGTGGAGTCTCTGGGTTTGTAAGCCAGGCAACATTTTATTCTACCCTGAGCAAAATCCAATCGTTTTACTTGAGAACGGTTGTTCTAAAAATATAGAGGGTAATTTGGACTGCACAAAGCTTGCACTATATCAACTATTTAACACTCTAAATGCAGCCAATAGGAAATCCAAGCACCCACCCCTAACCGAAGAGGTATTAACATGTAATGGCTTCTACAAAGTCAGTTTTCTTTGAGTGCTGTTCCTGCTGGGTTGACAATGCTCCAGCAGATGGCGCTGCATCCATAAGCACGTGGGTAGCACAAATTTGACTTGGGCTATACATAAAAACAACGAAGACACGGGCGGGGAGTGGGGTGGCTAGAGAGATGGTTCAGTAGTTAAAAGCACTGGCTGTTCCTCCAGAGGATCTAGGTTCAATTCCCAGGATCCACATGGGAGCTCACACCCTCTTCTGGCCTCCTCCAACCCTAAGGCCTGCACATGGTATACAGATAAACATGCAGGCTAAACAACCATGAGTATAAAATAAATAAACAAATTTTTTACAAAAGACATTGGGGATCAGAGGTGGATCTAGGAGGAGTTAGAGGGACGTGTGGTGGTGAATAAGATCAAAATAGATTGTATGAGTAAGTGAAAGAAATTTTCAAAGAATTAATTATATATATTTTTAATATACAGAGGGCAAAATTTTGCACAAAGGCATTAAGGATGGTTGTAAGTTGCTAGGTAAAAATAAGTAACACTTACAAAGGATTCTGTCTGAATTCTATTTCCCAAGGCAGTGAGTGCTGGCACCTGTTGGTTAATTGGTTATCCGAGCTCTGGGCCTTAACTGTTTCAGCGTCAGCTCTTCTGCCTGACCCTCATACACAACAGAGAAGTTTGCACAAACATTTAGCTTGTCAAACTTCTTCCAGGTCTCTTTCATGCTTCAACAATTTTATATTTAATCCTTTGGGTTTCTTTTTTTTTGTAAAAAGAACTTCTTCGTGTTACATTTTACAATACTTGAAAGTGAACGAGGGCTGATGAGCTATCTCAACAGCACCTGAAGTTTGGGTGCACGGTAACACTGCTCGCCTCCCGACTCACTGAGATCTTAACTCAGCTGCTGTTTGTCATACTTTTATAGTTCAATGATAATCCTTCCTATGTTGGTAAAAGGCATCAATAAAACACTTCAGAACTCTTTTTAAAAGTTCTGCAGCATAGATAATGCTTTGTGTTTGCCACACTAATTTCTTTTCCTTTGGAGCGTACAGAAGCCACGTTTACCAACTTAAATGTCCTTAGGTCGGGACCCACTTGACCGAGTTTTAAAGACTGTGGACAGAAACATTGTTACCACATCTGGCCCCACTGTAAAACTTCCTGCATACCTTTTATGTTCTTTCTTCCTCCTCCATTACAACTTTGGTGCCCGTGGTTGAAGATGGCAGCATTGAAACAGGGAAAGAACTTAGCTGCCTGGGTCACTCCCTGGATTCTAGGCTGTCATGAGTCAAGCAATGATCTATGTGTTAACCCGTTGAGATTTTGGTAGAAGGAAGGGTGGACGAAAAACACCCTATCTTGACAAATGAGTCTACTTGGGTTAGGCCCTAGAAGAGCGCCTACTGTCATTATTTAGTTAAATGAACTTATTATTAGATTAATTCCTAATCATTATATCCATACATTAATGCATCTGAGAAGCTTCTATTTTCAGAAGATGGTTATTGACATAGTGACTCACAACTGTAGTAGATGATGATTAACACAGAGACCCACAACTAGCCGACATGCAGAGACTAAAACACTGGAGAATATCCAACCCCAAATGTAATGTAATGTCACATGTGTATGTGTGTGTGCACACACACACACACACATGCACATCATAGTCCCTCCTTCCAAGGCTCAGGGATCTCATTGCAGAAGAGGAGGCAGAAAGAGTATAAGAATTAGTGGATGGCTACAAGTGAACAGTGTCTGGACCCAGCAGGGTAGGTGCACATATACACTCACAGCAGTTGTGATAGCATGAGCAGAACCCATGAAAGCACACACCAGACCAACTAAATCCATTCTTTTATAAGTTGCCATGGTCACAGGGCTTCATCAAAGCAAACAAAAAGTAACTAAGACAGTGGGTGTGGGGTGGGGTGATCTGGGTGTAGAGTGGGGGAGAATATCATCAAAACAGGTTGTATCCAACATTTATTGCAAAGAAATATTTTTTTTCAAGACAGGGTTTCTCTGTATAGCTTTGGGGCCTGTCCTGGAACTCACTCTGTAGACCAGGCTGGCTCGAACTCACAGAGATCACCTGCCTCTGCCTCTCCAAGTGCTGGGGTTAAAGGCGTGCACCAACACTGCCTGGCCTCAAAGAAATCATTTTTTAAAAAAGATCCAAGGGAAAGATTTACTTCCATAATAGAACACTAGGGGGCTCCCTGACCTAGCCTGTTAAAATGATTCTCCAAACTAGCTTCAGGATCTTTATTTTTCATGCAACGCATTATTTAAACTTCCTCAGCACAGTTCACATTTCTAACAACAATGTGTATAGTTATAAGTGATGTTCCAGAAGCTTCTGTCTCTCCACCATCAGAGTTGAAGAACCCAAGGATGGAGAATAAGGACTGATATCCCTCAGTTTAAATTTAGCTAACAGATTCCATGCAGGGTCTCTCCTACCCATACTCAATACTCATACTCAAATCACCATCTTTTAAATTAATCTACTGTTTCCCCTGGGGAAATCATATATCTAGCTAAGACTCTGTGAGGTGAGGAGACAATTTGGACTTCAGAGGCTCCTCCTCCTTGAGAGAAAATAGCACCAGTGCAAAAAATACCTCAGTAAACACTCCAGCCCCTCCCTGCATGGTAAGAATGGGACTTGAGGTTACACATAGTGGATCTGATGCACTGGCATGGTTCATAAGCACCTCACCTGTCCAGAGCGTCATCAGATCTGTACCGGCTAATCGTGGCTTTTGGCTCATCTCTCTCAGCTATTTTCCTGTAGCAAACACAGTTATTAAGAGACAAAATTACAAAATTATCTCATAAAACCTATCATAAATTTGACAAAGTGTTGACTTGTTTAACTAGGAAAGGTACATGTTAGCATGGAAAGACAAAGTTGGCATGCACAAGTCTTTCAAATGTTGACTTGGATAAAATAAATTAAGGCAAACTCAGTTCCTACTGCTAATAAATGATACTTTACTGGTTCCGATGGTTTTTCCACATTTTCATAAGACACTGTACTGTAACATGCTCACACTGAAGTTAAGGGCATACGGCACTAGTGCTAATAGTGGCTAATAACTAGTGTATGCTCTTTCAGTGCTGCAAGTGTCTACAGAATAGGAATATCTTACCATTGTGTATGCTTATTTTACCAGAGGCTGTGAGCCCTCTCAGAGGGCCCACTCCTAAAATGCTTTATTTAACATTCAGCACCATGGACAAGCACAAAAGCAAAAGGCTCATGACACAGAGAGCAGAGAAGGAGCAGAAAATCCAGAAAGAAGTGGAAAGACAAGAGTGAACGATGAAACAATATATGTATAAAGGGAAGAGTAATGATAGCAGTAATTAGGAGAGGAACAAGAAGAAAGAAAAACAAGAAAAATGGAGGAAGAGGGGCTGGAGAGATGGCTCAGAGGTTAAGAGCATTGCCTGCTCTTCCAAAGGTTCTGAGTTCAATTCCCAGCAACCACATGGTGGCTCACAACCATCTGTAATGAGGTCTGGTGCCCTCTTCTGGCCTGCAGGCATACACAGAGACATAATATTGTATACATAATAAATAAATAAATATTAAAAAAAGAAGACCCCACTAATTAAAAAAAAGAAAAGAAAAATGGAGGAAGAGAAGAAAAAAGAGAGGCAACTCAACTTTGAGAAACATGACCAAGGAAGATTGAAGCTGAAAATACTTTTACCCAACTGATCAAACAACAGAAATCCTACTTAATGCTTCTCAAAGTCCTATGACCCATGAAGAGCAGGTTTTGTGAGAAGTTATGGTATAATTTATTGTGTTTGCATTTCTTGGTTTCATTTTTAAAAGGGAAGCAGTATAATTCTTTGAATTGCAAATATTTGGAAGTAGGCAATAAAAAGCACATTTTGTTAACTAAAAATCCATCTTGTTTACCAATTCAGGGCGAGAGGGACAAATTACAGACATATATCCAAATATAAGAACCAGAGGGCTTCCTGATAAAGTGTAAGAAGACAGACAAGAACATTTACAGACTGCTGAATGAACAGCACAGTGAAGGCAAGAATGAAGGAAAGAAAACTCTGCTACATTTCCCAAGGCTTGAAGGCAACTTCTAAGTGAAGTCATGAAGCCATAAAAAGGCTCTCTTTGAGTGGTTTGTAGCAAAATGGCAGACTGCTGCCTACTGAGTAAAAAGTTCTCAATGTCTCAAAACAAACAAATAAATACACAGAGCAAAAGCATAAATAATTTCACAACAACAGCAATGAGAACCAGCCCATCCACAAACACCATCACTTTATATTTTGGTTGGCTTTTTTCTCCCTAGATCTTAGCACAAGAGTAATGCTTCCTTAAGTCCCATGACCTATGGAGAACAAACTTCGTGGGGAATTATAGCATTATTTGTTATTATTTATTTTCATTTTCTCCTCTTCCCCACCTTCAACTGGGATGCATAATCACTGGACTCTGGGGATATTTTACATCTAGTTCTAAGTTCAATGTCTGGCTTCAAGGATATTTCATAGATGATATTAACTTGATCTACATTAAATGACCTGTCCAAAGAACTACACAGTAAGATTTCCTAGTTTCAGATAATATGATGCTGTTATCTAAGATGGGGGGATGAGTTAGCTCAGCCTCTGTCCTGCCAGCTCTTTTCACACAATGTTACCTCTTCTGGAAACCCTCCCCCACATCTGGTACCAACTGGCCTCTCTTCAACTCTCCTCCTCATTCTTTAGGCAGTGGCATCCACCAAAGATCACTTCCATGGTGGGATTTGAGATTATACAAGCCAAATCAATCTCTCTTTTTTCTCTGTTTCTACAACACTGCCACACATCCATTCCATAGCTACTGCTTATGGTAAACCACAGTATTGTGGCTCATGGTCTTCTCCATGAATGTAAGAGCTACATACTCTCTGAAGTTGTTTGTGCTTCTCAGTGCTCCCAGAAACCAGCAGGTGCTCCAAGGTGGCTGTGTGACCACCACAGGAGCTGGGTCAAGAAGTGACAAGCAGCATCATTTGAGCCATGATAAGGAGAACCTGCCATACTCCTTGAGGAGACTCATTCTGTGATATTAGTTATTGGTCATCTCCAGGTTCAGAGAGCTCTTTTACTAATGATAAAAGCTTGATGTACTACTTTAGCCAAAATGCTGTCCACCAAGAGGGAGAGTTCAAGAAACCAATGTGGTTTCAAATGTAAAGTCAGCATAGATGGTACCAAGGTCCTATTATGCTAAGGTGCACTGTGGGTAAGCTGAGAAGATGAAGCTTAGTTCTCACTGCCACAGTTTAAAACGGGAGTGTGTGTTCTCCAGTGTTCTGGAGAAAGTCTATTTAAGTGCCCAGAGCAATTTTCATTGGTTGTTGGTACAGAACAATTTTCATTGCTTGCTGGACTCAATCAGTATACCTTTGCTTGGTGAAATTAAGGCCCACTGTAAACCAGGGGCCAATCTCCAAAACAATGAAGAGTAAGGTGAAGTGGCAAACAGTGAATCCCTAGACCACAGGACAGCGAATTAAAATTTCTTCAGAAAAAAAAATCTCCATTGAAACATTGGTTATTGCATTCATGGGTCAATATTTTATTTTATAAAATAGAATTGTTTTAAAGTCCTTTAAAAGACAGTAAATTAGAAGGGGCCATGGGATAAATTAGCAAAGAATGTGCCACCGTGAAACCCATGATTTCTGTACGAACTTTAGAAAGAATTAAAACCAACGGTTAATCCGTTGAGCTAAAAGCTGCCACTAGGTACACAAAATGGTATGTTGGCACCTTTAGAACATGTCAAATTTATGTAAACGTTTAAAATGGTTAAGATAAATTCACAAGTCTAAGATTCAAAGTAGATATATTTCAAGGTATATACTTAGTTATTTTATTTTTAATTCACACTCCCTTACCAAAGGCTTCTGACTGGTGCAGAGATACAAGCCACTGCACCTGATGAAACTTGACTGTGATAAAGATTTAGGTTCTTCTAAGGTGTGGCTGTCCCTAAGCCTGTGAGTACAAGCCTGTGCCAATGAGAGTATTATCTGTTCGATGGATCTGAAAATGTTCGCATCAAGATTCCCTGTTTTATCTGAATTTCCCTGCTGACTTGAACTTGTCAGTCTACTCAATAACACAGATAAGTCAGTGTTTTGCCACAAGCCCATGGCTTTCATAAAAGCAATGTCCCACATAGCACATGCGCTCTGAAGCTACTTTTAGCCTTCCTTTCTCTAAGGAACACATGATGTCTTCTCTGGGCATGCTCGTATGAAAGCCCTTTCTCTCCCTGTCAGTGGAATGGGATGAGATGGCTTATGAGCCTTCTCCCAGCCACAGTTCTGGGAGCTGACATGGGACAGTTTTCTGGAAGAAGGCCCTGATGGTACTCCGGATTCTCCTTTACTTGTCTGTGTTGACAGAAGCCCAAGGCTACAAATGTTCATCTGACTTGAACAGGTTTTCTCTTTAAGCTTCCGATTTTGTGTTAACTGATGTAACTCTTGGAGGCACTCACCTGTCCAAGCCATCGTGAGAATTATGCCGGTTGAGCACCACCCTGCCGTAATTCTCATCTCTGCAGAGAAAAACCCAAATTAAGTTATAGCAAACGTGACCATAATGTTTGCCAAGCACTACTTAAGAGATTCAGGGAGAGAGTTTCCAACTTCAAGCAAGGTTAATTTGTGTTACTCCATGCCTAAAAGCACAGCCATAAATCTAAATTAGCCAGTCACAGCTTGCAGGGGGAGAGCGGAATGCAGCAAGTTTGACAGCACAAAGGCCCCTTGTCCCATGAGATCTCCACATGGCCCAACAATGAGTCAGTGCCTTGCTTGTTGTGATTGGCTTTGTTTTCTTTTTAACCAGAGTATGGGAGCATAAGACCATCGGTTTTGTGTCTATCAGTTCTTTCCTACAAGAAGAAAAGACAAAGGGATTTTATAAATATTCTTCAGGTTTAATTATGCCTATTATGCCTGCACAATTTGGTGGATTTGACCATTGGCCTTCAAAAAATACAGGGAAACAAAAACTAATGCTTCAAGTGAGGGAGAGTGATCATTTGCAGGAGAGGAAGCCCATCTTTTTACCATGAGAATGCTTTAGGTGCCCTAAAAACCTATTAAATTAAGAGGGGAAGAAAGTTTATGCTAGTCAGCATATGAGGTCGTTCGTCAGAGATTTCGTGGCTTTTCTAAAATCACATGATTATCAAGGGACAAAGGTGGCTTAGGACCCCAGTCTTTATTTCCTGTCCTCCATTCTCTTTACAGACAACCCCATGATAGACTTTTACACATGAGTTGCCAAAGCTATGCCCTTCTCACTTCTCAGAGTAGGTATGACCTAGCTGGCAACATCAGGAAATGGCCTTGAAACCAGCAGAGGACAAGTACCTGAGTTTCTTCCTGCCAACCCCCACACCTGAAACGCCACATTTTCTCTGGTTGGCCTCCATCAGCATTGCTCAACATTCTGGAGCTGTGCTTAATAAAGCTATAAAAGGAGCTGCTGCGATAATTAAAAAGAAAGGTGAGCAGAGAAACTGAAACAACCTAGCAAAGCACCCTCAGAAGGCTACCAAGAGACAAGTTCCCCTCTTCCCTGGCATCCTTCTGCAGAACTTCAAAAAGCACAGCAGGCACCAGGCACGTTCTTCCCTGAGAACAAACAATAACACACAGCCCGGAACTGGGCTGGCAGGACCCTGCAAAGCACGGGAGCCAGTTTCCCCTTCACTCAGCAGCTACCGCCATCCAACTTGGCTTCCCTGGGCCTGATCAGGGAGGCTTGCTTGGCACAGGATCAACATTCCTACCAACTGTGACTTACCGGAGGTATCTCTACCTTCATTCATCTACACAAATATTTGGAAGCCAAGTTTTATTATGGACATTTGTTATCACAGACCACTACAGAAAAAGAGAAGTGCTCTCACAGAAGAGCTGAGGGCAGATTCGTGGGAGGGAGTGGTTGTTGTCCAATAGTGCTCAGTCTAATGGTGGTTACATCTCTGCACATCACTGGAGTCCTTAAATAAATAAGATACAAGAGCAGAAGGCAACAGACGCTTTTACTACTTACTGCCAGTCATAAATGCGTTCCTCCTATAAGCCTGTCTGAATAGTGTGTAAAAGTCAGAATAAGTACCCCAAAATGCACTTTCTCAGCTTAGGGCTGCTAACATGGTGTGTTTGAAAGTCTTTGCTGTGGGGACTATCCTGCACACTTCAGGATGTTTGGCAATACTTTGAACCTCTACTCACTAAGTGTCAGGTGTAGTCTCGAATTCCATGACCAAAAATATTTCCCAAATTGCCTGAGGTAAAATTGCCTCTGTTTAAAAGACACTGGTATAATGGAAAGACAATGGATCTTGTGAAAATGTCAGTTCTGCTACTTAACAGCGGTGTGTCATTTGGCCAAATTACATAGCTTCTGAGAGCTAGATTTCTCTCCTATAAAATGAGATTATAAAACATATCTCATATGTTTATAAGGCTTAGTGATACTTCATGAACCAGATACCTAACCCAAAGTTTAACATGTAACAAAATCAGAAAATGTATCCGTAGCTATGCACAATTTGTAATTCATAACTAATTAATGACAAAGATGGATCTGGGTCATATGGATATCTATCGTAAATCTGCTATGTAATTATTGTTTTGTCCACCATGAATAGGTGTCATTCTGATTGGTTTAATAAAAAAGCTGAATGGCCAATAAAATCCTAGGTAGGATTTTCAGGGCAGAGAGAATGCTGGGAAGAAAAAGGACGGAGTCATGAGGAGATGTGGAGGAAGCATGACATGTGGGAGGTGAGGTAGCAAGCCATGAGTCACGTGGAAGCATGTGAATTAATAAAAGTGGTTTAGTTTAAGCTATAAGAGCTAGTTAGAAATAAGCTGTAAGCTATCAGCTGAGCTTTCATAATTAGTTAAGAAGTCTCCATGTACTGATTTGGGAGCTGGCTAGTGGGACAGAGAAAGACAACCTACATAAAGCTATGATGACAATATTTAAATATTGAATATACAGTTAGCAGAAGCAATGCTCAAAGCCATTGAAACTTTGCTAGTGCTTGCCCTTAAATAAGGTCCACTCTTCTGGCCACCTAGAGTTAGATGGTCAGATGGGCCTGAAATAAGCTTTTTGATTTTATTCACACATAAAGAAGTTTGAATTATTATTTT
Organism: Ondatra zibethicus; assembly: GCA_004026605.1. NCBI lineage: Eukaryota > Metazoa > Chordata > Mammalia > Rodentia > Cricetidae > Ondatra > Ondatra zibethicus. Next base: position 226 of record PVIU01007906.1, on the reverse strand, counting down.
ATGTTTGCAAATTTGAGAAGTTACTGCATGATCAATACAACATAGAGGAGATTAACTGCTGCCTTTTGGGAAACAGAGATGTCTTGCTTCCTTTTCGGTTTACACCTATTTTAGGTGACAATCGTGCTCTTCTCTGCAATAGCTCACATTCACATTGAATGTAAATGCTTGTTTTTAAGAGTGCAGGTTTTCTTAAGAATGTGGTAAACTGATTTATGCTTCCTAA